>JAYJLV010091568.1:0-13030 GCA_036873485.1 Torymus texanus | reverse complement strand
AACTAAACATAACCGCGATACTCGCCAGTAGTGCCATCTCTCTGACTTTGCACGGACTTTTCAAACGACCCTCGTACTTCTCGAGACCAATTGAGGTTGATCTGCAGCATGTTCACACTAGAGAAGTAAGCCATTTCCGTTTTGTCGGTGGTCGAGCTTCCCCCTAGCTATCCAAAGAGCGGCGCATGTAACCTTTTCCTATCTGTGGCCAGAGGGTTTCTCAGTCACTTAAATGGCTTACTGCATCCTGTAGCCAAGTGTTCTGGTTCTCTGCACCAAGCAAAAACCAACGTTTTTTATGCAAAATTTCATTTAGTTTATCGTCTCATAATTTTTTTTCAGTTACTGACAATCTGAGGACCCCTACTACTGCAGCCGATTTACATGTTAGTTTTTTGAGGATTCCACGGCGTAGCGTATAACTCGGCTTACACTCGATATTTTTTTAAGAAAATTTTTATGTAGTTACCAAGTATACCTAAATATATCCTTAAAATTTAAAAATATTTATTCGCTTGGCTTGTTTAGTCCAGAAAAATCACCTACATTTTACACCCGAGAAACTGTACACATTTCGTTTTTTAAACTTCTTTGTAGTGGAACTTGTGTTAGAATTTACTAACTCAAAATTTTATGTCTCAAACTTGAGAATCATCTGAAAGAAAGCTTTGTGATCGTTTTTAACATTTATCGTTAAAATAGGTTTTATATTTAAAAAAATGTAGAAAAGATTTTTTGCATTTTTTTCAATACTAGTGATATCCATGCGCGCTGTGGGCGCTTTAGTTTTTTCATACAAACTGTAGAAATTCGTCGGGAACGGAGGATAGGAGGTCATAGAAAACTCGCAACACTCAACTCAATGTAACTGAAAAAGAACTTTATTTGGGAAAAATGCCTTAGCCGGCTACAGTTGTGTGACTAGCGCTAAAAACAACGGAATAATAGAACAGCGTGCGCGCGGAAAGTCCTATCCCAGAGCGGGACACTTCCAGAATGATCGCGCGGGCGCGCGCCGCCCATGACGTCTCGGTCAGCCCTTTGTTAGCTCTGAATGGAGGCAGAAGCCGACCGCGAGGCGCGGCTCTTAAATTCCAACAACCTGTCCGCCTAGTTCCTTGAATGATGATTCTCAAATGCCGCCCGCTGGAGTCTGGCCAGCCTCGTTTGGCTCGGACAGGGGGAGCGACGAGAGCTTCAGGACTAAGATGAACTTGAGTGACACGACCCATGGCCATCTTCCATTTGGACGAAGTAAATTGTCATCCAGAATGATGACTAAGTCACCAATGTGAAGGCTGCTCCGCGGTCGAGTCCACGTGTGCCTTGGTTGAAAGCTGTTCAAATATTCTCGACTCCAACGGTGCCAAAACTTAGACCGCAGTCCCGTGGAAAGCTTCCAGCGAGACAGGTGATCGACGTTTTCTTGCTCGGGGATCAAATCTGGAACAGCTGTAAGAAAACGACCTACCAAAAAATGACCAGTGGTGAGCACGTGAGGTACTCCGGATGACCTAACAGCGGAGTGATTGGTCAACAGTTCAGAGTCGACTCGATGCTGGCTAACAAAGTGGTGAATTCTTCGTACGTGAGATGCCGAGATCCCACCGCGCCTTTTAAGTGAGTCTTGAATGACTTTACACCGGCCTCCGATACACCGCCGAAATACGGGGAAGCTGGGGGAATGAATCTTCAGGATATCCCTTCTATAGCCAGCTTCTCGGAGATGTGCGTCCAATTCAGATGGGCTTGGGAAAATGCTTCATGAAGATCTAAGTCTGCACGATGGAAGAGCGTGGCATTATCACTCCATATCTCCCTGGGTTGACCACGTCGACTGCAAAAGCGGGTCAAAACTCCCATGAGGCTTTCAGTGGTAAGATCGCCAGCTAGTTCGAGGTGTAGGGCCTTGGTAGCGAAGGAATCAAACACCGCCACGTACGCCTTCGTTGTTCGTGATACACGGCCTTCCGCTGCCAACACGTGGAAAAGGCTCCCGTAGTCTAAGCCCACGCGAGCAAATGGACGCGCTGGTGTGACGCGTTCCGGGGGAGTGATCTTCTGCTACAGCGGTTGGGCTCGAGCTCGAGCGCAGGTAACACATTTGCGCACGTGACCTCTGATACGCCGCCTGCCACCCACAATCCAAGCGCACCGAATGGCGTGTATATTCGTGGATCGGAAACTGCCGTGTAATGAGAGATGATGAGCCCAATCAATGACTAGATGAGCTAAATGTTATGAAGACAGTTATGAAGACGACTACCTACTCTCAAAAGGCCATCCGGGCTGGCAAACAAATCAAGGCTTCGTAAAGGGCTCCGAGCAGGTAGCGCTTGGTTCGTGCGTACCATCTTCAGTTCATGGGCGAAGGAAAGTTGCTGACTCAGACTGGCACACGCCACGAAAGCGGCCTTACACTCTTGAGGGCTGATGGAACTCAGGATCGGAGTGGTCGGTGTCCGAGATAAACGCACGCGGACCCACCGCTGGAATCGAACCATAAACTGGAGTAGCACGTTGAGGTCTGAAAACACAGTCATGAAATCCATGCTGTCACCTTGAAGTGTGCAGGCCACAACGACGTGGGTCCATTGATGACTATCGACGACTGGTGACCGCGGCTCGTCCTGAGGCTAGGCGGCCGGGAGATCAGATAACCATAACGGCCCATTCCACCACTCTCAGGATTGAAGAAGATAGATCGGTTCAGCTCCACGACTGGCTTTATCTGCGGGGTGGGTTTGAGTCGGAACGTAACGCCATAGGCTGTAAGGCAGTGTTTCTTGAATATTACTTATATAATTGTCCACGAATGAAATGAACGTAATGCAACGAATCCAACGTGGAATCACAATTTTCGAAACGGCCTGGAACCCCTCTTGAATGGCCTCCCAGCGACAGATGGAGGGAGCACTTCATTCCAGTCGAGGCGAGCTCTCCAGAGGTCTTGCATCAAAAACTTGGCCAATAACACGGCAGGTGCCAGCCATCCGCAAGGATCAAATAATGCAGCAATTACAGACAGAACCTCGCGTTTGGTTCTCCTACAACCCTTGATTTAGGGGGAGGGGTAAGTCGATAATTGTCGTCCGCTGGGTCCCAGCTGATGCCAAGCTGGTTTACGAGTTCATCCGTTCGGAGTTGGAGCCACGTTGGCAGTAGGCAGTCTTCGCTGGCGAGGCCTTCGAGAAGCTCTGGCACATTCGCGACCCATTTGCCCAGCGGGTAACCGCCCGCCTGTAACAAGGAGATGAGTTGATCTCTTAGCCGTCGTGCAGTGTTAGGGTCATCGGTGCCGCCAGTTAAAAGATCATCAATATATCGATCTTTCAATACAGCCTGAAAACACAACAAAATGCTTAGCTCGACGCTCGTCGCAAGCGGAGGCTCCGTTTCCAATTCGTAAGAATCGATGACGCATCGAATCGACTGAACACGGCGTCTCTCTCGAACCCACGTTGACAGCGTGGTCACGGGGCGAGAATTTCCAACAGACCGCTGGCTCTCATCTCGAGCGCGTAGCGAGATATAAACACGAAATAGCTTAACATGACGCTCGTCGTGAGCGGAGGCTCGGTTTCCGCTTAGCGAGAGTTGATGACTCATCGAATCGACTTAACACTGCGTCTCTCCCGAACCTCCGTCGACAGAGTGGGCCAGATTTTATAACAAACCATTGTCTCTCATCTCAAGCCATCGCGAGCCTCAAGCGCGTGGCGAGATATTCATGGCTTACATGCGCGAGCCTCAAACCATCACCGGCATGCACCAGCGTGGCGAGGAATCCTAACCTTGAACCGTCGCATTGGAGATGCGGCGAAGCGAGGCCCCGATTATGGGTTGGCATGGCGAGAATCGTACGCGGCCTCGAAACGCGGACACGTGTATTTCGAACAATTCTCGACTTTACGCATCAATGGCCGGGAAGCGACCTTAATTTTTTACCGTGATAATCCGGCTCGAAGGATCATGTAGAAAATCGTCGGGAACGGAGGATAGGAGGTCAGAGAAAAACCGTAACACTCAAATCAATGTAACTGAAAAAGAACTTTATTTGGAAAAAATGCCTTAGGCGGCTACAGTTGTGTGACTCGCGCTCAAAAACAACAACGGAAAAATAGAACAGCATTCGCATGGACATCCAATCCCAGAGCGGGATACTTCCAGAATGATCGCGCGGGCTCGCACCTCCCGCCATGACGCCTTGGTCAGCCCGCGCACGAGGCGCTTGGAGGGCGCCACCGGCCCCCCTTGTTAGATCTGCATGGAGACGGAAACCGACCGCGAGGCGTGGCTCTTTTGAATCCCAACAGAAACGAAATAAATAAATATTTTAGACATTATTACTGTATTTCTTATTAACATTATTTTTTAGAAAGCATAATATATTATTTATACTAGATAACATATTAGAAATCTAAATTTTGAGGTTAGGAAACAAATCGGAACAGCATTTATTTTGTAATTAAATTATTAGATACCAAATTTTAATCAATTGGGATATTGAATAATTTAATGATTATTTCATTGATTTACTCAAATGCACGTATAAATCATTTAATTAATTTCTATATCAAAATATTCATTTTATATCAAAGAACATTTTGAATTTTGACGCAATTCTGACCGGATATTGAACATCATGCGTCACAAGATCCTGTCGTCTCTTTTTAAAGAGAGGCTTTATCGTAAAACCGGTTTTTTATTTACAGAAGCTTTTCCAACCGATCTTTCGTTCTATTGTACTTTTTGTGCGCGCTGCATGTCTGATGTTTTTTAGTTCATGTCACCGCGTTACCGACATTTTGCTTGATACTTTGTCAAGGTATAATTCCTGACTTTGAGAAATTCTAATCTGACTTAAACAGTTTAAATTTTAATTTCATTTTTATTGTTTTTTAGGAAGTTCAACAGCAAGTTTATCTACATCTCCTTGTCTTATAACAAGACCAATTTGTCAATCTACTCTTCAAGATCTCTTATTACGAAAAGGAGACATTTGCCTAAATAATTCTGCACATAGTCAAATGGAAATTAGTGCAGGTACATCTACAAAGCCTAAAATTTCAAGATTATCTATGTCAGCTCCAACGCAAATTATGGGGCTAGAACAAATTTGGGCTCGGAGAGAACCTCGCCAACATTTGTTGAGTACTGGAAGTTTGGGTTTAGGGGAAGCTGGATCAACTAGTAGCTTAAGTACAGGTGGTGCTCTAAGCCCAAATCCTCTTGTTCATGTTGATCCTCTTAGTCATGATGAAGGCTACGAAGATAGTGATGATGACAGCGATCATTATGATGATTGTAGCTCCGACAACGGTAAGTAAAATATAATTAAGCGAAATGTTGTTCTCTGTATTTATATTACGTTCATGAAATAGTAATCAGAAATAAAGATTTTGTCTACAATTTTATGACAGTTTTTCCAAGTATAATAAAAATTTAAGATTCTATTTTATATTATTTATGAAATAAGTATATATATATTTATGATGGATTAATTAGTATTGTCAATATCTTAAAAATAGTATTTTTACATTTTCTATTATATTTTTTTATTAACATATCGTCGGCTTGGTAAAAGAAGATACCACTTCAAAATCCACTTCAAGAAAATATCAACTCGCAATCCGATCCAAGCAGGTACCAACTCAGGAGATTATTTTTATTGAAATTTAAGTTGGCATGAGAGTAAATTCATTTATTTATACACTGTATTACGAAATGAATTTTTCATTCAAAATGCAAAATAATTAATGATATTTTAAATCTTGAATAGGAGTAAATTGTATATGTGTTAAATTTGAAAGAGAATTTCAAATAATTCATGATAAACCGTAGATTCTCGTGCATTCTAATTGTAAATTTGAAATTCATTTATACTTACGTCTGTACTAATTATATACTAATACATGAAATATTTAAAATTATTTTTGATTATACAAGAAAAAAAGGGATTCGAAATAGAAAATATATTTAAAAAGCATACTCTTTTGTATCAACTTCTTTAATATCAATATATCACATTTTAAACAATAACAAAAATATATTTTTTTAAGTCATATCTCATTATAGAAATAACAATATAAATAAAAAATTAGTGAACATATCGATAAATTAATAAATACATTGCGTCATCTCATCTAATCTAATTACATTAAGTTTTAATGATCTTGTTCTTGATTGTAATGGCCTTATCTACCAGTTTTTGTTGTTATTTATTGAATTAAAAAATTAAAAAAGAAACATATAATATCGTCAACGTTTCGGACACTTTATTTATGTATCCCTCATCAGGAAAAGTCACATGATACTAATAATCGCGGGAAGAGTCTCCGTTTGTCAATGAACAATGCTCAAGGATTATATGCTCTTAAAATAAATACTTAAATCTTCGTTATTACACAAAGACAAATTTATACAACGTACTTACACACATCTACTATTATAGAAATGAACTTGAAAGTTACAAAAACTGTTTTTGTGACAAAATAATTTTTAATTGCAATGTATTTATAATACTTCATATTTTCACTTACAACAATAAAAGTCTGTTGTAAATTTTAGAAAAATAAAAATATTCACATAAATTTTCTATACGACTTAATGAAGATGTTTAAGATAAGATAAGTCTTAAGAATACAATTTTTAATAAAATAAAAGATAGAGCACACATACCAGATTCGTAGGTCAATATCAACCTACTATTTATAATTAGAATGCAGAAAAATACTACTCACAAACATTAGATATTGATGTAGTAAAACAAAACTACTCGCAACAACTAAGGTGAAGTTAATTAATATCAGTTGAGTTCGCGGAATTTTACAATAATTAGATGAAAGGATGTAACATGTATTTATTTCATTGAGAAAAAGGTACAGTAAGTCTTACCATTAAAGTGCTGTAAAATATGATTTTATTTGGGTACAGCTATATTTTATAGTAAAATATGTAAAGAAAATTGAAGTAAAGATTTTTCAAAAATTTGATTTATTTTTAATACTTTAGTTTATGTTGTAAAGTGAATTTCCCATAAAATATTGCTTGCTGTACAAAAATTTAGTTACAGTTTTTCACGAATTTTACATTTGAAATTTTCTTTCAAATTTAGAGGCACGCATACAAAATTTAGTCCTACTTCAAATTTAAAATATCATTAATTATTTTGCATTATTAATGAAAAATTCATTTCGTAATACAATGTAAATGAATTTACTCTCATGCCAACTTAAATTTAAAAAAAAAAATCTCCTGACCTTCTTGGATCGGATTCCGAGTTGGTACTTTCTTGAAGTGGATTTTGAAGCGGTACCTTCTTCATGAGAATTCTGAGGTGGTACCTTCTTGGCACGGATTTTAAGTAGGTACCTTCTCGAAACGGATTTTGAGTAGGTACCTTCTCAAAACGGATTCTGAGGTGGTACCTTCTTTTACTAAGCTGACGATATATAAATAATTCAGTTTTTTTTATTTCTTGTAGTTTGACAGGAAGCTTTTGTATACGCATTATACAATGTAAAATAATTAAATAGTTTTTTTTTTCAAAGATGCTTAAAATTTACGTGTTTAATTTTTTTAATACAATTAAAAAATATGTAAAAATCGCAATTGCTAGATTAATTTTGTTAACGGCTTCTAAAATACTAACATAAATTCTCATTTATTATAATGGTAATAATAATTTAATTCTAATAATTCTAAATATTCATAACTACAGAAGTGAAAATATTTCTATATTGAATTCCATGATGCAATTTAAGGCATATTTTTATTTTACCCAAAAAATTCATACATTAATGTATCTCATACGTTTTTATCTATCTTGGGGATCACTATATAATTGGTGGCCAAGACCATGACAAGTTTAGTATTTATCTATTTTTAACAAAATTATTTTAGAAATTTTTCAATGTCAAAGACGTTCTTTAAAAAATCAATCTCTAATCTTTCGTTAGAACTATCCACAGATGTTAGTTTAGTAACCTTTAATGAATTGTGGTTAAAAAATCTAGATTGTAGTATAACAAATTGATCGTTTTCAAAGTTTGTATTTTTAACACGCAATCCTATGCCTGATCTGTTGTAGCAACGCATTTCTGTGAATTATAAATTAAGCTTTTCGAAATTTTTTTCTACAAAAGCAACATGTAAGACAACGGGATATTAGAAACTGTATAATTTTCAATATAGCAAACAAAATTAATTTCAGAGTTATGGAAACAAAAAGAAAAATTGTATGTTTAATTTTATTGAATTTTAATTTATTCATGAAATAATTGAGAAGTCGAAACAATAATCTACGATAATCATTGAATGTGTCGCTTTCTGCAACTTAATTTCTTCAGCTTTCTTACAATTTGTGTCGTCTTTTTACATCATGATTTTGGCTAATTTGAACTGCAGTTGCTGTTTCTTCTTATTTAAGATATATCAAAATTAAACAGCAGTTCCTGCTATAATGATCTTTGTAAAGATTTTTAACTTTGCAATTATACATTTACACTATAAATACATTTTTTCAACTGTAACATTTTTAAAGAATTTGTTGTAAAAAACGAACGTATTTGATACGCATTAACGTACATACCTAACAAGACTCACCTTTGTACTCCGTGTTAGTCGTATTTTATTGTTATATTATTGTATCTCCAATGTGTATGGGAACTTGAAGATTTTATTAAGGAATTGACCTATTTGTAGAATCATGAATGATATTGATAAGTCTGGTTGATAGATATTCCATCGATCATGGAACTATTCTTTTATTCTTGCTTCATCTTGACTAAATTTATTCTCCAAAATTCCTGCAGTATTACTCCAAGAATTTCAACGGTATGGACCTCGAAAAAAGACTAACGTAATTTTCTAAGGTTGCTACTTCTCAGTCTCTGGCTATAAGTACCATCAATCGCAGCAATTACGTTAAGAGTGTTTGAGTCAATTCATTAGCGAATTTTGTTACATGCCTGGCAATACAATTTGCTCTCGTAATTGAGTCAAAGTCAATGTTTTACATTGTATAAAGCTTACGTTAGAAATTTACGAATAATAAAAACTACCGTACTTCTAGCTTGTCGATATTTAAAAATTACTTGAAAAAATTTGTCAGTTGGTGCCTATCGCCCAAATATTAAGTAACTCTAAAAACTAGTCTTTTGGTTCGGAAGAAAATGGCGATAATTCACTATTGATGAGGCTATTTTCAACAAAAAAATTTCAGTTGATACAAAGCGAAATTAATGCTTGTAGAAAGTTGTGAAACTTTCAGAACGTACAATCCGTTGATGAACTGTAAACTGAGTAATAATGATTCTAAGAAAAAATCTCTCTTGTTACGATGATGTTGACTATTGTTGCGTTTAAATGTTACCTTAGAAAAACGTAGTAGATTTCGTCACTAGGGCGTAATGTTCAACTTTACGCCCCGAGTTCTGGTCGACGTGCACGAGGGCCGTCGAAGCCAGCCCGAGTGTGCTTCGATCACACGAGGGTTTACAATTTATGCTTGTGTAACGAACAATATTGTTCGCTACACGGGCGGAATCTTTACGACCTTGTGATCAGGCAACACTCGGTGTATAAAGTTCAACTTTACACTCTAGTGCCGAAAACTACTAGTTTTTGATAGTATGCATAAACTACGTCAATTCGCATCGTTGTCGGTACGTAAAGTTGAATTTCACTCATGGTATGCATAAAGTTTAACTTTATTTTTGCAAAATGTTATATTTGTCAAACTATCCGCGTTTTCAACTTACAATGTTAATTATGTTTTATTAATTTTTTATTATTTAAAATAGCCACCGGGGCTCCGCCCTGCCATCAGACCTACGTCTTTCGCTTGCTGCGCGCCATGCAAAAAAGTACCACTTAGGTCATTTGGATCTTAATTTACTAATTTGTATACGTATTTTACGCATACTATAAAGAAAACTATTTTTCGATACACGTGCGAAAGATGATTCTACACTCGTGCCAAAATCAACACTTTCACACTTGTATCGAAAACTACTATTTCCTGCTCTTTCGAAGGGTGCTAATATTTCTACTCCAAAATGCTTTCTTCTGGTCGCAAATTCAAGTTGAAAGTTTGGAGCCATTTGTTTCAAGGTATATCATTTATCTTCAAAATCCATTTCACCATTCGAAAGTACAATTCTTAAGGTACAAAACCCTAAATTTTCAAGTTGGAGAAATGAAGGGTTCAATAGTAATAAAATTTAAAAGACAGCGGCAACGGCCCCGCGAGCTCTGCGCGCGGCGCTTGGATGCACCTTTGTAGGTCTGTATCTATTATGCTTTTATCGTTGCACTTGCTCGTGTCATCGTTTTGCTCACTAGAGGTACTGGCGTAACAGAGGTATTGCCACTACTTGTTGAAGCTCTTTCGAAGTTATTTATGACCCTCCAAAAATTTGTTCTTTTTCAAGATTTATTACACTTGGAGAACAAAATTTGGTAAAATGTCTAAGATTTTCAATCGTGGCTGTAATCCTTTTGTCGAAATAAAGCATTCACCGAAATTAAGGTTTGTTCCAGATGAAGTAAAAGCTTGTTTTTCGTACTTGGAAAATAAGGATAAAATATGTGATTCGTGCAGATTAGAATTTGATGCAAAAATTGACAAAGAAAATAAGGTGTTAACGGAGGATTCTAAAAAAATTATTTTGAAATTAAAAAAATTGTTTAATGATAAAAGTTTGTCCAAAAATGTAAAAATATGGCTTTTGAAATTGGTTCGCATCGAAATGTAAATTATCAGATAGACAATTCTTTTTAGCTGACCAAAGGGAAAACAAAAAATATCAAGTAATTTTTCAGATCAAGTTAAACTTATTATGCCAGATTATAAAGACATCATGTGTATAAAAAATAATGATGGCAAAAAGAGCTATATTCAGAAAGGATTTGTTTTATACAATCTTAGTGAATTATCTTTGAAGTATAAACAACAGTATCCCGAATCAAAAATCGGATTCAGTAAATTTGCCGAATGTCGTCTTAAATATTGGGTTTTAGCTGGTGTTAGTGGTACATATTCGGTGTGCGTGTGTGTGCATTTACCATCAAAACATAAAACTCTTGTTAGTTAGTTTAAGAAACTCAGGAGTTTTGTTCAATACAATGAATAGTTACAAAGATTGTATAGCCAAATAGTCTGTAAAATTCCAACATTCGAAGTGTTATTTAAATATGTGCCAAAATTTTCCTAGCATTGAACCTTTTAAAAAGTATCTAGAAATATTTATCCAAATGTTTGAAATTAATGTAATAAAGTTTAAAATGGAGAAAACTACCGACAAATTAACGTAGCAAAATGAAACTGTTACAAATTCTTTATTTATTGATATCTTCTTTCTGTTTTTACATAAACTCAAGACTCATTCTTTTATTTCCAGTCTTTTTATTTCTAAATCTTGATAGAATCGTTATGCTAAAAAGATTTTTTAATTTGCCTTGATTTTTCAGAAAATTATGCTTTTATTGCACAAGATGCGGCACAATTATTCCACTATCATAATAATCAATGCAGTTTGGCGACTATTGTCATTGACTATAAAAGATCAGATTCTAAAATGGAACACAAAAGCATAGTAGTATTTTTAGACAATTTAATTTATGATACTGTAGCAGTTTACCTAATTAAAAAAGTGATTATTAATTGCCTTAAAAAATCTTTCGATTTCGTTAAAAAAATCATTTATTTTACTGATGAAGCAGCATAACATTTTAAAAATAAAGACAACTTCCAGAATCTTTTTCATTATTATGAAGATTTTTGTGTGGAGGCTGAGTGACACTTTCATACAACAGCCCACGGAAAAAACGCAGGCGAGGGAATCGGTGCTTCGATAAAAAGCAATGCTATGCCAGTAAGTTTGCGAAAAGTATCCAACAATTATATATTGATACCGCAAGATTTTTACGAGTAGGCAACTGAATATTTTAAAAATATTGTGTGCTTTTTGATCAAAAGATGAATGTTTAAAGACTACTGATAAATTAAAACAAATGCTAGATTCAGAAAAAAAACAGTGGCAGGTACTCAATCGTTTCACTGTGTTAGAGTATTAGGTAACACTAAAAAGTTAGAACTAAAACGATTTTCAACATCAGAAGATTCTCAATTATATCCACCAATCAAACAAGCAAAAGAATCTAAAAATGGCCAATTGAATTAAATGCAATTAAAAATAAAAGAATTAAAAATTAAATGAGAAATAAACATATTTAAACTTAAATATATGTTGATAAATATATTTTATATTTATACTAATAATCTGTTGATAAAAATTGTGTTTGGTGCATTACTTTTATAGTATTGTCAAGTATAAAAAATCGAAACGGCGTATAACGTTTATGAGAGCACGTTGCGGCGCAGCGTGCAGAGCTCGCCGCCGCCGCTCGCGACTGTATTATTAAGCTTATTACTTTTGAAACTTTCATTTTTTTAACTTGAAAATTTAAAGTTTTGTATGGTGACATGCGTTTTGAAAATAAAAATGATATATTTTGAGAAAAATGGCTCCGAACTTTCAATTCTAAATGGCGACTAAAAGAAAGCATTTTGGAGTAAAAACAATAGCTTCATTAAAAAAAAAACAGGAAAAATTAATCGATACATATCTTTTGTTTTTTTTTTCCTAAGAAATACAGAATACTATTACTAACGAGTTAAACAGAGCGCATTTTACGCAAAAAATGTGACGCGCGCTCATTGGCTGGTTTCTGGCGTACGTTCTCATATCCATAAAAAATGAATCAGAAAATGAAAATCAAATAATAAATATTGTTTGAAATGAAATATTAGTTGTATTTTATTTTGTCTTATTATATTATGATATTAAAGATTTATAAATATAAGTAATAACATATTTAATCTAATTACACAGGCCCAGAAAAAAAAAAAGTGCCCGGTTCTGGGAGGGAGACTAACATATCCTTATGTACGAGGGTGGGTCAATAAGTCCTTAGAAAATCCAACAGATGGCGCGACTAGTACTATAAGCGGTCCATTTTCATG
>JAYJLV010091547.1:0-13031 GCA_036873485.1 Torymus texanus | reverse complement strand
GTGAAATCTTTATTTTGATGTTGGGTTATGCTATAAAATGCTAAACACATGAGAAAATTCAAAATCTAACATACAAACTAAAAATAAAAAAAATTTTCTAAATTTTGGTTGCACTCAAACGATACAAACTTCAAACCCATCATATAATTACCGTTACGTAACTCTTTAAAAGTATCGTTCGATATGAAGCGCGTGCTGTTTAATTGCTATTGCAAAATACTACTTTTAATAATTAATTTAGTTTTCTTTTTAAACAATTTTTCTTTAGTAGTGATCACCCGAAAAAAATAGTTTCAACCGATACAACAGCATTGTATACTAAACTCAAAATTGGCCTTCGAAGGTTCAGAAATACTCGTAACCCTCTTCACGATCGTTTTAATGCACACGCGCGTTGGTATACTTTTTTCCTCCCATCTTAAACTTTCTGGTTTTATGACACATTCAAGAGACAATGTCAGTGAATAATCTTAACACGCGACCGGTATAAGTTCGTGCAATACGCAGTTTTAGCGCATTTACGATGGCATCGTCTAATTACGTATATAACTGCCCGTAGTTAATAGTTTTACTTAAGATACGACAGTACTTCATCCGAAAGCGATTATTTCGGTTATTACCAACACCTAAACCGATATTTCATACAAGACGGCACGGTATTATACATATAATAGAATTATTACTTTGTAATTTCTTTACTTTATTCAAACTATTATGTGTAAATAAATAAATATTTATCTTATATATTCGGAAGTAGAAAAAGTTTGTAAACCATATATAACTTCGACCACAAAAAGTTACTTCAACCTTTTGAAAAAATTCTTGAGCGACGTTCTCTGCACGCCAATGCGGATCGCAGCCAGCAAAGGCCCATTATTATGCAAATAACGAAGTACCCGCTAGTAATAAAGTTGAAAATAATTAAGCGGGCCGAGGATACAAATAAGAAGAAGTTGAAGTTTCATCGGGAGAGGCGGAGGGGGCTTATCGGCTGAAGTAAACAGGCTTTAGAAGCGCCTCTTGGGATCGTAACTTCACTTCCATATATATATAATATGCTTCGCGGCTTCGTTTCGCAGCGAAGTGCAAAATCTTCGTCTGGCGAGCGCAAGGGCCGCTCTTCCTTTTTCAAATGTCAACGTCCTGTTTTACGATCGCCGAAGAGAAAAACGTAAAATGTTTATGTCCAGGCCCGTATCAGGCAAAAGGGTTCTTTCTTTTCGCTCGAAGCAATGTACTTTACGAAGCCTCTTGTTAAAAATCTTTTTCGAAATTTCAAAGTCTTAGACAATGGATTACCGTAAAGTATTGCAAGTTTATTTAGGTTTTTAATTTACATTTAATTTTTGCTTCCTCATAAAGGTAGCTTTGAAAGGGTAAAAAAAATTTCCGAAACAAATATTAAGAAAAATGTTTTAAAGAGATATGCATTAAAATTTGTCGATTTTGAGAAAGAAATTTATTGTATGTCTGTACAATATTTATATAAATTGGAAAAATACTTCGTTTCTTTCAGCAAGTGTTTAAAACAAACATTTATGTCATATAACAAATAATATTCATTTTTGATAAAAATAATTATAATTGCCATTAAATAATATAAAATTAAATTATTTAAATGTTATTCAAACAATATATTGTAACTCGCACATAAAAGAAAATTTAATCGTCCTTTTATTAATATTTTATTAATTGATGAGTTCATTATTATGTGACTCATAAGATTGAATATTCATAAGCCCTCAAAGATCATTTTCTTTGCTTAATTTTGTACAGATAAAATATGTGATTAAAGATATTAATCTGAAATGAAACCCCTTTTATTCCCTCGTAAAGTCTAGTGATACACTATCGGTTAATGCAAATCAAACTCGTCGATTTGATTGCGCTCGGCTTTTTTATAATCTCATATAGTTTATATTGATAGAAAATGTGATAAAAAATCTTATTTCCTATGCGTTGCTAATACGTATAAAAAACTTAAATAAATGAAAAAATTCAGAACATGTTAAGTTGTGACACTATTGTTAGAATAAGATAATGTTTTAGCCAATCACATATTATTGCATTAACTCGTGTATTACTTCATGAAAGGTATTGATATATATTGTATATACAAGAAAAGGGTGTTTTCATATTCCATCGATACATTAATCTTCAATGTTGAATGTCAATTACAGTTGTCTAATTGAACATTAAAAAAAATAATCTCTAATTGTTTTAGCATATGATTTAACGGGTATGTTATTTGTAGAATAAAATTTGTAGGTATACACAGACCGTATTATAGAATTTACAATACGATCTTATTTTTGACTATTTTTATATTCTTGAGATCAGTTAAAATTGATAATATACACATAAGTATTTATTAAAAAGCTGTTCATTATAAGTAACATCTTCAAAACGGTAACATATCAGTTAATCATGACGTTCTTCTTCCATCTTATCAAGAAATTCTTTTATAAAACAATGACTTATAAGTGAAAATAAAATTTTTATAATAATAAATTCAGTAACATTTAGATTGATTCACTATAAAAATTATTTGGGAAAAGAAATACAAATTTTTCCTCAGGGATTGTTATTATATTTAATTTATATATTTATAGTATTATTTTCAAATAAAACTATATTTTCACGTACGTATTCAGTCAGTATCTAAAATAGTTTCAGTTTAATCTATAGAAACTGTCAGATTATATTAAAAATTAATCTCACGATAACATTATTGAAGTATTTAACGCATCATTGAACATAAACTGAATTTTCTTGTAAGTATTCCAATAAAGATATATATATATAAGAGTAAAAAATGAGTACCATGATTCATGAACGTATGATTGAATAAAATAATAAAAGAACTTTCAAATTAAATTACTTTGTAAAGTCGTGGGTATCATTTTAAAAATAAAAATAAAGCTAGAGAAAAGGATCTTCTTTTATAATTAAAAAATATTGATTCATTGCAAAGTTATGAAAGTTTAAAGTTGAGCAAAAAATGCAGTGTTTAATCCCTGTAATTGACTGTTCGACTGCGTAAGTACATTTAACTTTGAACTTCGATAACTTTGCAAGGAATCAACATTTTTTAATTTAAAAAAAAAGAAAATGAAAGCTCATATTCTCTAGCTTTTAATCATAAAAGGTTATAATCAAATCCTGTTATTATGTGATCATTTAATATCCATATCATGTTGGTGAAAATAAAAAAAAATCACTTATTTTGCATTCAGAGCTTCAAACATGAATTTCAGCTTTCTGAAAAACACTACCGATAATGTTCTATATTCGATTTTCTATATTCAACATCATTTTCGTGGACTATATTAGTTATAGAATAAGAAAACTCAGTTCTCAGCGGTGTGCTTCAACTTTTTCTTTCGTCATTTTTTCAGCCAAGTTATGGGAGCTAAAAAAATGAATATTTTGTTGTTCGTTCAATTCTTCATCTATTAACATTCTGTATCGATCAAATAAAAGCTTTTACAATTAACTTCAAAATCCATTTTAGTTTTTTGTATTACGATGTTTTTTGTTAAAGATATGGAATTTAAAAGTGTTGCAAATTTTAGTTTAGTTATGGCAAAAGTGATTGACGAGCAATGTATACAAAGGAATATAATTTTTTTAAACAAAATTTTTCTTGTTCTTTAATAAGTACGCACCCGTTATGATGGTATCATTTTTTGCTGAAAATAATTCGATTTTTTAAAAATAGCTCTAGCTTGGTCTTGAATCATTCCGCGAAAAACAACTCAATATGAACTTTGGGAAAAATAAAGTGAAACTTAAGAGCTATTGTCAACAAAGAATGATGCCATCGAATCAAGCGTGTACTTATTTCTTCTATATTTAGAAAGTCCTAAAGAATAAGAAAAATTTTGTTTCAAGAGTGTGCCTTCAAAAAAATTTTTCTATTCTTTTCGTGACGTATGAGGTAAATAATTGTGAGAATAGCTCATATAATTTATTTAGGAATGAACTGTAAGAACTTGATTTATTCTATCCAAGATGAAAATAATAATACAAAAATTACTATCATATTATAATACTATCATTTTTTTATATAAAGTCAAATTCACATCAAAATATATCTTTGCAATACGTAAGAAATTAGTTTTATTACATAAGAAATTGAATACACGTCTCTGATGAAAAAAAATTGTTTCTTTAATTTAGAAATACATTTATTTTTTATACTTTTTAACAATAAATTATTTGTAAAATTTTCTAAACTTTAAAAACATTTTATCCGAATAAACTTCAATGATTTCTTCAATTTTAATAACAATTTTAACTTTATCCTATCAACGTTTACTGCAGACGCTAGAGCAACAAATCATTGATAAAGTACATAAGGTAATCATTAAATTTGTAATCTTGTACAAAAACATCATGTTACTTTATGTAATGTCTGTCTCGAAAAAGTTACTAATTAAAGGTATCAATTAATTTTTAAAAATTGTTAATATCTATTTCAATTTTAAGATAATTAATTTGTTAATTGAGAAACTAAAGATGTTTTAAATAGTTACAATTATTTACGCGAAGTGTGTTATAAAATAAGTCCAACCTCATTCTTTAATAACAGAAAATGCTTGTATCATCTTGATTAAGTAATGACTTCCTAATATTCTATTTCATTTGTTAAGTGGAAGTAATTTACAGTAATATTCGCTACTGCACGATCGAATTGTGCGCAGCATTTTATATTGTGTTCTGTTGCAATATAATGCAAAGTCAAGCGGTAATTAAAAAAAATAGTAAACTCACTGAAGTACATATAGCCGGTATGTATAGTATACATCAGTACAGTAATGGTACAGACGTACCGGCTTATGCCCAAGTTTCTCAGACTACTGATCACGTTGTTCTTTGAAGCCACAGCAGACGATATCGGTATCTTTCGTGAGGCGCCGTTCGTGCTGCTGGCTAAAGACCTTCCACTAAAAAAATGTAAAAATGTTTTTCCAGCTTATCGCAGCTAATAAAAGCTCCGTTAATACGTTATGTCTAACAGTGTGAATTTTGCAAGAGGCGCGCGCTCATCCTGAATCACGACCGCCGCGGGGAATTGTGTGAGTGATTTTTGTGGTAAAGGTAAGCGTGAGTTTATGGATACAGCTATTATTTTTATTTATATTATTCAGTCAATCGAGTAACGAGTTCGAATATTCATAAATGGTTTCAAGTTGATCGGTATCACAGTAGAAAGTAACTAGAATAATTATTCGAACACCTTTGTTTGCGAACTTTTCTCAACTCCGTGCCTAACATATAGCACAGACTTTTATGTAAAGTTTCAATAAAAATATTCCTGTGTGCCAAATAAAATGTTAATTTACGCATTTCACTGTTTTAATATGAAATTAAATGGCATACAAATTGAAAAATAACATTACAAAAAGCTTGATAACTCATATTTACCTTTCGAATATTTTGTTCTCTTGTATTTTTTAGAAATATAAATTTTGTATACCCTTGAATATTCACGGCTTTAGGAGTTTTTTATATAGACAATTAAATAACTAAATTTTTAATAGAAAATAAAAAAACCAAAAATATTGAACAAATTGTTACACTTACACAACAGCGTTATTTATAAAAAACATGATCATTTAGAAAAATTGATATTCTTGTAAAAAGACCTTATTACTTCTTTTATATGCATAAGCTTATTACAGGATGATCCATTTTTAGTGCACGAAGTGAAGTTTTCAATTCATAATATATTACTAAATAATATTTATTTTACTACTTTTTGTATTATTTGTTATATAGTTTATATCATTTTTATTTATTATGGGGGACTTATATTTCTAATTCTCATGTATATTTTTTCTTACATTTTTTCGATGAAGACTAATTAAAGATATATTATCAAAACAGCTATCACTTATTGCAGTGTTTCAATAAATTACATTTTAAGAATACATATTTTAATGTTAATTATGACATCTTAACTCGCTTATATTCAGTCCAATTATATGGTTTTATTTTTTTTTCTATTTTCGTTTCCGTTATATATGATATTGAATGCATGCCTATTTAAACTTTTTAAGTGTATGCTCTTTTCTTGTATACATATAGTTTTAAAAACAGTAAATGAGATAACGAATTGGTCATGAATATTAGTTTTCTGGCGACTTTGGGAAACAAAGACAAACAAACTGTCGCCAATTTGTTTATAAGATTCTGAACGCGTTTCGTATCGATACCAATAATAAAATTTGGTTGAAATTCATAAATATTTGGGTTATGATTTTTCGATCCATCGTTTTCGTGTATATACGGCAGATGCACCACCTTTTCACCCTCTGAACGAAATGTTCCGGGAGGATTTTTCTGTCGCCAATTTTTTTATAAGATTCTGATTACGTTTTAAATCGATACCGATAATAAAATTAAGTTGAAATTCATAAACTTTTCTGTTGGGATTTTTTTCATTGTGTATACTGACATAAGGGTGGGTTTTGGATTATTTTAAGGGTTGATTACTTGGGTAAGACCTTATATCACCTATAACGGCGTACTTACGGTAGACACCTAGGTATAGTAGCCGTTATTGTTGAAAAGCCTACCAATACAATAGCTATAATTAGAGGTAGTAATCGTATGCAAAAATAAGTATCAGTTAATTAAATATAAGACAGGGATGTGGATATTTCTTGAGTCTTCAAATGAGAAATTATCTGATATTGTTGAACAAGACTTTTATTATCATAATTATTTTAATGAAATGATCGTTAAGGATATAAATATAACATATACAAGAAATGGGTTGAGCGCCAACTGGGTCGTTCCCAGCATTTTCTAACTACTAAGAGCCGTCGTTTCGAGTAACGAGGCAATGCGACGGTAGAGCTTCGGTAGGGAATACACTACTTATTACTAGTTTCAGTAGGAGGTAATCCGATACAAGGTTATTCTCGATAGAGCTTGAGACGGGACGCAAGTTCAAGCGTGAAATCGCGAGGCTTTTACAACTATCACAGTAATGGTTTCGATAGGTTTCGAGAGCGCGGAATATCGGAGTTTCGTAATCACGTGAGTGCTAAGTGACGACTAGACTCATGTGCGCCAGCGCGAGACTTACCAGCTCGGAGCTGGTCGCTGGCACAAGGCACCGCTGGTTTCTGTCCTGTTGCGGGTGGCGTGAGCTGCAGATGTCGGCCGGGGAAGCGTCCTTTTCTTTGAGGCTGGTGATCTCGGCTGGTTTATAGTGGCATATAGCTGGTTTATAGCGGCAACGAGTTATACGAGAGTTTATGTACAAGTCGGTTATACTACTGCTAACTACCAAGTGGCTCTAATACGATTTTTACTGAAAAAAAAAAATGTTTCGATAATTATGTTTCGATAAGTATGTTTCGATAAGGTATGTTTCGGTAAGGAAGTTGGATAAAGCATGATTTGACAATATTCCAGTGATTTTCTACTTTGACAACACCCACAGGGAGTTCTACTCATCGTAACACCTACCCTACCTAAATTTTCCTGTGCATCCATGATAATTACGATTTTTGCAAGCTACTACAATTAACAACATTTTCTTGGAACAATTCCGTGACACCGACGATTGTGTTCAGATTTTTCCGATGGCAGAGGTGGTGCATCACATTTGAGAGATCACGCGTGAGTTCCTTACTTCACCCCGACCCTCAGCACCGACGACTATTGTGCTGTGAGCCTTGTCGAGGGATTTGTGACCATAGGAGGGAAAAGAGAAAAACTAGTGATTTTTGGACCCCTGACGACAGAATATAGCTCCATCAAAACTAGCGTTTTAGTAGACAGTTCTTTTCTACGATTTCTATCAATGTCAAAGTTTTACGACAAAATCAACAAGTTTCGATAAAAGTTTCGATAAAAGTTTCGATAAAAGTTTCGATAAAAGTTTCGATAAGAATTTCGATAACAGTTACGATAAATGTTTCGATAAATGTAGGCAAGAGTTTCGATAAGGGGCATTTTTAGGCTTAGACACGCGTGTACGACAAGTCCTATCAGACTTTCCTCTTCTTCTGGACCACTCCTCTCCAGAGAGAACATGAGGCCAGAGATCGGGCTCGATATGCAGGTTAAGGGTAGTCTAGAATAGCCTCTGAATTCCAAGGACAACAACAATTTTAACCTTTGAGGCTCCTATCGGTGGTTGCGACGACCGAGACTCCCAAAGGAACATGTGTAACCTCATTCTATCAAACTTATCCTTAACATCAACGAGCTCTTGTGCTAAGGACATCGTAAGGCGAAGTACGGATGTACACTAGAAATGCTACAACAACAAACTATTGAACTTCCTAGGGACCCGATAATTTGGCTGCTAGGAGTTCCTCTCACTGAACAAGACACGATGTCACAACTATTTATATACCATTTAATATTATTTGCCTACTAATGCTAAAAGCCTTTATATGAGACTAGTAACATGGTACCTCTACTATTTTTTTAAAGGGTTTTCTTTGGACAAGTTCCTTGTGATACAAGGCGACGGAAAGAAGTTCCGATGGAATAAGGCGTTTCAATATTAGTTGAGCAGTTGCTCGACGAAGAGGCCTGACTTCAATAAATTTTTTAAGTAGCCCTGACGTACTAACACATACTGATTCATCGACAGATAAAAATAACTTTGAACGGCACGATAGCGAGTTATCTTAGGGCCAAAATGTTCTGCATGAGGAGGATTATAACATTCGAATAGCATTCATTCTCTGTCTGCCTCCGAAACAACTAACTTCCACCTATCCAAATCTGAGAATTCTCGACTGAGCACTGCTCCTAATTGCCTATCACTAGCATCCGTCTGAAGAGCGAAAGGAAGACTTAGATCGGGTCGCGCCAATGCGGGTGCTTGCATAAGCAGGAGGCGCGACGTATCAAATGCCTTCTGCTGCTCCCCCTCCCAAGACGAATGAACATTCTTTTTAGACACGATAACCGGACAACTACTCCAAGGACTCTCCGAAGGTTCCATTATTCCGACGACTACTAAACGATCGACTTTAGCATCATTTCGCTGTGATGTGTTTGCTTTTCTGTTTTACTGGCCTTACACGTCACTTTTATGCGACGTCATCCGCGCAGGTTTGCTTTTACCCGTAAGGGTATTCTTTCCTCCTGTGATAACTCAGCCACCCGATCAATGGTTGCAACTGCCAGAATGGAGGTTGGATCCATATTTTAGGGTTCCACACCGAATTTGGAAATTTCGGAATTTTTGTTCACTGTGAACGTTCGGAACTTCAGACACATCATCAAAGTTTGAACGATTCGATTTTTAAACTATTTGATCAATCGTGGAATAGTCTACTCGATCATTTTAAATTACTCGACCATTTCAAACTAATTTATCAGTTCGAACTATTCAACTATAGTTCGAGTAACTCAGTATTTTCGAGTAGTGAGTTCGACTCGACTCGAGTTCGTCGAGTCAGGTTCAATAGGCTAAAGCCTAGGTCGGCGATTTTCAATAGGCGGGAATTCGAATAACTTTAGAACAATAGAAGTAGAAGAGCAGCATTTGAAACTTCTTGTAAAATAAGTTTCTAAATAATTCTAGTTTGTAAACTTAATACGAAATGTGACGTCGTATGGTGAATATATTACAAACACAAATATTATTGCTGATCATTGTTCTAGAGAAAGATCATTTTCTACTTTAAAACGCATAAAATATTATTTGCGCTCAATTGTGGGTCAAGAGCGATTGAGGATATTATGATTATACAGTTCCTACCAAAAGGTAGTTTTTAACATAAAAACTACGAGAAACAATTATATAGAATAGCTAGCGACATTCAGTTCAGTAAGTTTGTGTGAAAATACAATTCGAATATTATAAGCTTTAAAAATCGTAAAGCAAAATTTAAAAATATTATGTACTTCGTATAATTTTTGTTCGATTCACGATTTTTGAAGCTTATAATAATTTTCGAATTGTATTTACGCACGAACTTATTAAACTAAAAAATCGTTAACTATTCCACATAAATATTTATCGTAGTTTTCACGTTAAAAAATAGCTTTCAGCAGGAACTGTATAGCCATAAAATTCTTAAATGCATTAATCTTCACATAGAGTGTGAACTCCTTAATAATATTCATTTTAATGTATCGATCAATAAATTAACAATAAATATTTATCAAAAACTAATCCGTAGGATAAATTTAACTCCAATTATAATTTTTTCTCTACATTTTCATTACTACAATAAAACACCAGTAACTTTAAAGCAACATTGAAAGTTTAGTTGCATTTTGTACCATCATTTACGCATCATAGCCTACAGGGTGACTAAAATTTAAATCCACCCCTGTTTATAGGTAATTTTAACAAAAAAGAATATTTTTTATGATTAAAAAATAAAGTATAGATCTAACTGTAATACTGCAGAACAAGCAAAATGCACACAGTTTACAATTATATAAAAATATGAAAAATAATTATAACTTTTTCAATCATACTTTATAGATGTTATAAAAATTATTCGATTTATTTCTCAATTCACGGAGAAGTCAAAAAGTCAAAAATTTTAATATTATATAAGATTATGAATGAATTAGTTTTATGAATAAGCACGTTCAAAAGGCTGCTGAACTTTAGCACAATATTAATAACTAAAGAGATAAAGGTGACGTTATAACGTTGAACAATAGCATGGAAACTGTTAATAATGCACGTGTTAATTTAATTAATGTTCCGATATACTTATATTCTCACTGATTTTACTATTCCATTATAAATATGCATTATCTTCAGAATTTATAATATTTTTATTGGTTTATATAACAAAAATAGAGTGAATTAAAATGAAGAAATTGTGATTTTTTTACAGATAATCTAAGTTAAAATGGCGACCAACCTATACGACGATTCCATAAGGGAGTCGGAAGTTGAACAATTGCTAACTAAAGAGGAAGAAGATAAAAAGAAACAGAAGAAGTCAATGATGACTTTTCTGAAAAAGGATATAAGATGGAGAACCACTCTGGTATTATTTACAATTCACCTCATAGCTCTGTACGGAATATTCACCTTCCCTTACATTCAACGATACAAAAGCATTCTTTGGGGTACGAACACATTAAATTACAACTCTTTATGGTATTTTAATATGATTTTATAACTTATGTATCATATTTATTTGTTTAGCTTATTTTGTGGCGATGTACACGATGTTTGGCATTAATGGAGGTGTTCATCGTTATTGGTGTCACAAATCTTACAAAGCTAACGTACCACTCCGAATGGTTCTTGCATTTTGCTATCTCTCTGCTGCTCAGGTATATTTCATTCTACTTGTTGTAATAAAAATTTTATTTATTCACATGAAACAATTATTTATTTACCAGTTAATTAACATTATCATACAGGTTACTTTCAAAAAGTGGGTGCAATACCATCGTCTGCATCACAGGTATATGGAAACCTCGGCCGATCCTCACAACAGTCAGCGTGGTTTCTGGTTCTCTCACATTGGCTGGCTGATGATCAAACGTACCCCAGAAGTTACCGAGAAGATCAAAGGCATTGACCTAAGTGATATGGATCGCGATCCCGTCACCAGATACGCCGACAGGTATGATATAACGAGACAAGATCAAAACATCTTTTAAATTTAAAATACTAATCGAGGCATATTTTGTAGGTACTACTTACCACTCTGCCTCTTAGTTCAAGCCTTTTCCGTAGCAGTACCAGTGTATCTTTGGAATGAGACGTGGTACTACGCTTTCTTGTCGCAATTCATGCGATATGCTTACACATTGAATGCTATGTTCGCTATCAACAGTTTTGCACACATGTGGGGCAACAAGCCATATGACACGTATGTTCATTAAACTATAGTTTTATTCATATTATCTGCAACCATCATATCATTAGACACTACGTTTATCATAAAAAACATTTATATATGTATTAAAATAATAAATATTTAAAATCTTACATATAAATATCAAAGAGGGAAGCAAAAGAAAAGAAACATTAGAAACATAGTAGTAGTTTTTTAGACGGTCACATGTATCTCAGAAAACTAATTCTGCAATGATATTGTAATATGATGCATCTGCATAAATTCTATGGATAATCTGTCTAAGAGCACGTGATCAAGAACACGCGATACACGATGCTGACATGAATAGCATATCAGTCTCGGTTTTTATAATCACTTATACTTCTAAAATGATATAGTTGATCAATTATGTTTATTGATACTTTATCAAATTAAGATTGTATAAAGAAGTTTGCAATCTAAGCTATATCGTTCTTATCAGAGATGGAAGCTTGAATGAATTTTAATTTTCTTTTTTTAACTGCTTGAAGGGTTTTTTTTTATCATTATTCAACAACTTCAATGCTAATTTTCATACATATTAAACTATTTTTATTTATATTAGAAAATAAAATACATACCGCGATCAAGACTACAATTTATAACTTAATTTATATATATAGAACATAGAATATTAGAATATTCATTTTTTTATATTTTCTCTTTTCATTATCTGCACAGAGCCAATACACATGATTATTAAGCATAAATAAAATTGATGGTCACGAAAATGTTTATTCTGTTCACAGGAGTATAGCACCGGTAGAAAATAGGTACAGTTCCTGGGTGTCGTTTGGCGAAGGTTGGCACAATTATCACCACACTTTCCCGCACGACTATCGCACACCTGAATACTTTGGCTTCCGATTTGATTTGATTGCCTCCTTCATCAAGATGTTCTCTTATATTGGCTGGGCCTATGATCTTAAAACGTCTTCCGACAATGTTGTTAAAAATACCATTATCAAAAAGGGTGACGGTTCCTTGTTAAAGACAGTTTTATCTTAAATTCTTATATTTTTAATGACACTTAAGTAATGTAAATAAAAGTGAATACAATTTCTTATTGTGCAATAAGAACTGTAAAAAATAAGTACAATGATATCTTATTATATTAAGGGGGTCTTACAGCTATAAAACCCTCTGTATAAAATTACCTAAAAAAACAATTTAAAATATTAGAACATATAA
>JAYJLV010091536.1:0-13035 GCA_036873485.1 Torymus texanus | reverse complement strand
CCAATATACTTTACTAGCGAGAATTTAACGCGCGCTCCTTTTCGCACACCACGAGCACTTCTCCCCCTGCAACCTATAATACACGTATGCACACATATGCATGTATATATGAATCTCTTTGTACCGTATATACAGTGTGCGCGCCACGCGCATTGAGAGTGAATGAATAACGCATGCACGCGCACGCGCGCAATTGTACGCTCTCTCGCCGTATATATACCTGAAATTGGGCGCTTATTTAAGCCGAGCGTTCCAGATATAAATAAAGCGCGCGTACAAACGCCGCGGCAGCTGCTGCTGCTGCTGCTACTGCTGCTCTGCGTTTGTTAAACGAAAACGCGTGGCCCGAGACTAATATAACGGGGCTAAGCTGTTATCGCGAGCGGCGGCCGAACGGCGTAAATATTGGCGTAAAGAGAGCGAAACGAGGGTGCATTGCGCCATTAATGTCACTGCATACACGCTCCGTGTGGAAATACAGCGAGGTTCTGTCATGAGAGTTCGACTTTATATTGGCGCGCGAGCTTTGTATCTCCCTGCACGTCGAAAAGTTGAGTCAAGTTCGCTGTATACATATACTCCTGTGATCACCGCGACTATATCTATATACAGCTGCCGCCTCTACTAGTCACTTCTATGCGCGAGCTTACGTACCGGTAATATCCGAGTGACCAGTCTAGCATAATAGATACGTACACACGGAGAGAGACAGGCAGAGCAGCTAGTCGCTGTCGAATCTCATTACTGGACAATCCCGAGCGTTGTTGACGTGCATCCTCCCGCGGCTATTCTCGCCCGTTTGCTAGGTATATATATATATATATATATATATATACACTATGTAGGCGCTGCTGCTGCTGCTGCCAGCACCGATCGATGAATGAGGAAGAAAGAGAAAGGAGCGATAACGAAAATGCACACGACAGGAAGAGAGAGGATGCAGAGCCGAGAGTTGATAATGCTTAGCATCCGCATGCACCACCCCCTCATCCCCTTTCGCCTGGTGGATGTCTTTATCGCGCATAATCCTTTGACGTTTGGATTTTGTTTTTTCGACGAAATGCAGTGTGCTAGTTTTCCGGAGTTATCGCGATTGGCCGAGGACCGGCGCTCGCTTTGTAGGTTATGTATAGTATAGATAGCAATTCTAGATTTGAATTATGGTCTTGAACGCGAGCGCTTGCGTTATTTGATCAGGGTGGCATTGAGTTGGACGGTTACCCGAAAGTGAAATACTAGAAAAACATTTTTTAAGCAAAGTTAACTCATTGCGGTATCTTATTATCTTATGAAACTGCATCTTCTAAATTATAAAAACTGTTTTATTTGTAATGTATTCCGTTTATTTAATAAAAAATGAAAAATTTATTTTTTAATGCATATTATCCATAACAAGTAGACAATGCTTTATTATAAATTATAAATCAGCGGTCAGGAGAAAATCAGCATTATTTCATTCAATAGGCTATATAAAATAACTGATGAGATCAACCTCAAAGTGAAACGTTCTTAAATTATAGATAATATCGAAACAGTCTATACTCATTACAATTGAACAATCGATTACCGGAAAATCGTTTATAAACGTTCAGCAGTAATAATGTATCGGGGCAGCAATTAATTTACACGAAATGGTATTACACGCAGCCACTCTGCCCACTAATTGGATGATGCATAATTAGTAAAACAGACGTTTGGAAATTATCATATATAACGGCGTTGAAAGATTCATCACATCGGAGAGCGACCAAATAGGGACGAGCCCCCAGGGACGCTCAAAATCAATCGCAGCTGTGATAATTTTACGCGCATCTTTCTTGGGAGAGCTCTGTGAGCACTTCGCGGTGACGATCGCACGTGGTAGGTATACGCATGTTTATGCACATGCGCGTTCGAATGCGGGTGTATCGTGATTTATGTAACAGGCCCCGAAATCGCATCGCCGGAGGCCGCCACAGCGCTGACCGCGGATAATTAGCGGACGCTCATACCGAAAGATCGGTTGTTCATCAATTATGAAGTAACGGCCGCGATATAACGGCTCGCTGCGGAATTCCGAAAGTATTTAGTATCTATTACATTGACGTAATAATGTGTCTCGATATATTATTAGGTGTGCTGAGAATCTAATCTTTTCTTGCAATATTTCTTACCTTCTGGGCCATTTTTAATACATAAACATCTATACCTCATGGTTACCTTAATTTTATCGATGATTGGACAAATTAAAATGAAAACCAAAGTTTAGGGGGTAGAAGAAATATACTTTTTGGAACGTCATGCGAAACACTCAACTGTTTGCAGCTGTTGGTATATAAAATAAATTCTTTGGAAGAAAAAACTTAATTTCGAGCATCACATTCCAAAAGATATTACGTGCAGCTTGTGTGTGCTGTGCTCGCTGGTTTTGCATGGAATTTCGCACTCGTACGGTATAGTCTATAGTTACTAACTTTCCTACCATTACTTCAACGCACTGTTTGTGTCTATTTCTTTCTTCATCAGTGAGGCGACAAAAAGAATTGGAATATGCTTCACAATACAGATACAATTATACAGTTAATGAAAGCACGGCTATCATGTCTCAGTGGTATATTCATGATTATTAATTATTATTTACGGTAGCGTAATGATTAGCAAACTACAATAAATCATCATCCTAACAAATTAAACTAGAAAGTGAAAAGACTCTAAGTATCTCCCCTATACAGCATAGCAATCGCCAGCTGTGATGTCGCTTCTTCAATCGCATACGTCTGTCAGTTTTTTATATCCACCCTGGCGTAAACTCTTGTCGCTGCCGGTGGCGCAACAGCCAATATTGCGCGTGTGCTGCGCCAGCAGCTCATATGCACTCCGGCGATACTATACAGCTCGATAAACTGATCAGCATTCGATTGAATTTACATTCACGCAGGTCAACTGGAAATGGCAACACGTACAGGTTGTGTATCGGGACAGCGCACGGCCCCCTTATAACGCGTGCATATACATATTGGAGTAACTCAGGCGCGAGAAAAACTGTGGCTCCAAAAACTCGTAACCCCGATATATAGTGCACGTGCGCGCGCGCGCGCGCGATTTTAAAGCGCGAATCATTAGTGTTTGCGTTTTCAATGCGAGCGACGACGGCGCGGCTGCATACTTAATTAAAATCCAGACGCTTATTTGTACGCCCCCGCGGGCATTAAAAATGCCGCCGGCCCCGCACGCGCGCGTTAATGAACGGCAGCGGCTCCGCCTGCAGAGACGCTAGTTTTTCTCCCCGTTTCGTCCATTAATTTACTCAATTTTTTCGCGTCTCTGCGAGAGCTGAAACTCCCGTAGAATGGAAAGTAGGACTCGCCACTATATACCGAGCCTAGAAATGGATAACACGCTCGGGCTTGTATAAAATATTTCCCGGTGGGAGTGAGCGAGTGTACATATATGTATATATATATATATATATATATATATATAACAGTTGTAATTTTCGGGAGGAGGAGGATGAGCAGAGTCAACGAGTACACGCGCTCTTTTTTACTGTGCGAGCGATAAAAATGTCCTACTCGTCGGTGCATTTTGAGGACTTTGCACGCGCCGAAAGTCGGACGAGGATTTTCAAAAGTGCGCTGCTCATCTCGAAAATTTCGGCTGCGCTCTAGACGGTTACTCTTTCAGTGAAACGATGACCCGTATTTGTAATGACAGAGACTGACTTTAAAGTTGAATGGGACTTCGCAAACTTCGCAAATGCACCAATAAATGATTAATATTCTTTTTTTACGAAAAGTTTAATTTGGCGGGTTTTTTCGTTCGTTCAAGTATTTTTAGAAAGTATGTAATTATTTTGAATTTAATTATTTACGAAGTACTTCTTTATCTATTCTCTTAAGTTGAATTAATGAAAATTTCTTTACTTAAGAAATTTTAAACAATTATTAATGAAATAGTGAAAATGCACTAATAAATTAGTAGTTTTTTGCAATAATTTAACTTTAGAGTGTATAAACCTATGAAAATATAAAAAGAAATTACAGAAGAAATTATTTTTAGCAAATTTGTGTTTGTATGTCACGTAGTATATGTGGATGTATAGGGGATATGCAGTTTACGTCTTGGGAAACCTGATTTCATATTACAAAGAAGCTTTAAAAACATGATAAGAATTTTTTGGAAACATTATTATAAAATCAATTTATTCCTTTTCTGGAATCGTTCATGATACAAAACGAGATAATTCAAATATAAATAGGACTCTAAAGTATAAAATGTAGTTTATTCAATGTATTGGATTTAATTTTAATGTTAAAATCTTATATTAACTTTGATGAATAATTTCTCTCACCATGTCAATACTCGATTAAGTCTTGTCAATATTGATAGTTTTGATAAGCAGACTAATTCAATCCTAAATTTCAGCAATATTGTGTTGCGCTTGTAATGAACCTTTTCATTGACGCTCAGAGCTAATATGACATTTTGACTTATCAAATGCTATTCTATTGATTAAACCATATAATATATATCTATCAAATACTACCGTCTATTTATTTTGATCCCAAAATATAAACATTTAGAATAATGGACAATTTTCATTTTTGTTTTAAATTTCCATACTAACAAGAAAAATGGGTCATGCGCAAATAGTATTCCACGGTACTTTGATAAACTACAATAAATATCACACATGAAACTTAAACATACAGTTTGGTCATGAGTATCACCTAACAATTAATCACAATAAATCAGGCGTCAACTCATCCTTGAACGAAAAACAACGACTCATACCGGTGTTACGTGGAGAAATTCTTGGACATCGCAGGTGGCACAAAATCGTCGTCAGTGACGGATTATACCTTCGAAACAGAAACAAAAAGCCGCCGATGGCACTTTAAGCGTCTCAAAGAAGCCATAAATAATCGAGAAATCGAAATAGCTCAAGCTATACAGCGGAAGAAGCACCTTACACACTGCGCTAAGCGTATTTTCCCAGCATCCAGCCGGAAAAACGGAGCTCCGTCGTCAGCGCCTCGACATTGATGTTCCTTTACGGACCGCAAGAGAGAGAGACGAAAAAGCGCGTGGGTGTCCCGATGTATATCGGAAATCGGTTGCGCGTATCGCACATGCAGCCGCCGTGAGCCCACGAGGACGAAATGATTTTCCAATAAGACGAGGCGGTGGAGAAAGTCAGAGAAGTAAGTAGAGGGGGACGCTTCGAGGACTGTCTGAAGAAGACTTGGAGGACTTTGGGTGACGGCGCGTAGGAGTTTCCCTCCTCCGTCAATGGCTCTGTCTGCGCGAAGACGCCCCGCTCCTGCTGGTACTTATTGGAGATAATGTGCTCGTAATGGTTTTTCTCTCCGCTTTAACTGTTGAATTAGACGACTTTTATCCCTTTATGCGTTTTATCGCGGCAGCCTTGATAGGCTGTACTAAAATCATTCCGCGCCATTAAAATTTTAATGTTTTACATGCAGATGAGAGTTAAAATTCATTTTATTGTCTTAAAAAGTTTGAATTAGTCAAATGTTATGATTACGTTTGCACGAAATGAAGAAACTTTCTATACTTCTACAACCGTTTAATAATTATAAAAAGAAATTGAATGTATCATGAGTATTACAGTTACAGGCTTATGTAAGCAATCAAATTCGAGAAGAAAGTACGTCTTTCAACATCAAGGATCATACAATGTGCAATCAATTTAGCTATTTTATTCGTTAACTACTCTCGACAATGGTATCGGCTGATTTAATTTTCTGCACAATGCATTGGTTACGTTTCTTGAATAATATCTATCGTTAAGTGAATCCATTCATAGCTTTCTATAAGAAAAGTGACAGTCTTATTGTCCTGATATGAGAGCATAGAAAGTGTTGTGGAGCTCTGGATAGAGTCCTGCTATTCCGACCGGCAGAGCGTATATATATAACGTGTCATATAAATACACACAAAGGAGTAATCCCGATACATTCATAAATACGGGCTAAACCAGAAACGAGAATATTAAGTTAAATTCTTTTTTTATTCATTAATATTTCAACGTACAGTATGTTACTTTTAATAATAAAACTTTACCTTTAAATATAATCCTATGATTCTTTAATCAATTAAAATAGACTGCACATTTGATTGCACTTTGTATTGACGGACTATCGATTTATAATAAATTTTTAGAGAATAGCATATTAATATTACAAATTACTTTGTTCAACGTAAATTTAACTAGTACAATTTTATTTCATTTCATGTGGTTAGTGATTTATTAATATTAAAAGAAAAGGTATTCAATTCAATAAACGAGTAATAATCTACAATAAAAATTTACGACATTATAGGATTATTTTTCCGGAACTTATATAAATAGCTGTGAAAGTAGTTTCGTCCAACCGCTTATTATAAAAAGCGCCCCTTCGCCATAAATCTATCAAATACAAATTAAGTCGGAAATTTCTTTTTCCGTTCCGCCCTCGCACGCGCGGTGAAGTTTTAAAAAACTGCACAAGACAATATCGCCCTACAGAGAGCTACGGTGGCAACTAACTCTCGCCGGCGCAAAGAGCATTAACCATTCTTCATTATATGAAAAAACGTAATACTTATACAAAGTTTCACCTTCTTTTATCCTCCTTTCTCGCCCGACGCTTCCTTCTTATCATCTTCAGAGCGTCGGGTACGCGTGCGCGCGTGGAACTTAATAACATAACAGATACACAAAGTAGTACAGCAGGAAAAGCGCGCAGAAGCAAAACAACGACTAGGACGATGACGGCCCCGGGTTGGCATTATAGTCCTTCCTGAGGAAAAAGGAAGAAGAGAGTGAGAGCGAGAGAGAGAGAGAGAGAATCTTCTCCTCTCCGTGAAGAAAATAAGCGCTCTTTAAGGTCTAACAAGGGAAGCGAAAAAACTTAAATATTTATTGGAATTTAAAAGTTTTGTCTCTCCGGAGAGTATTTAAGAGTTCGAGCGCAGAGGCAATAAGACCACAAGGGCGTCCGTGTGCACGCCCCTGTCGATGCAAAAGGCTAAGGTGGAGGGAAGGGATTGTCGCGAGGGACCGAGACTTCTCGAACTTGCTAATAGAGCCGAGGACCTATATCACTTCTTATATATACATACAGGTGTGTATGCGCCAAATAAAACGTAAACAACTTTGTCGCTATACTTTTAATCGTCGCTGCAAACCTTCTTGAGAGATACTTTTTCATTTCGATAATCCTTGAAAGATTCTACGTAAGTGATCCGATGGTAATATCGTATTTCAATAATGTAATTTATACTCTGGGTGAATTTTGATTACATGAAGATGTCAAAAAGTTGATAGTAGTTAAGATAAGTAGCTACTTTTTTCCAGTGCTTCGACATTTGGTAGTTAAACAATAGAATCACATAAAAATAAAATATTATTTTCTATACTTCTTCGGGTAATTTCGCATCAGATATTTCGCTCTTGTCATTATAGCATAATGTTAATAAGTAGTTTAAAAGCAAGAAAACTGATCAATTGTTTTGCACTTAGAATTAATCCTCAGAATGAAGTACAATACTTTTCATACTGATCAATAGAAAGTTGTAAGAGAAAGAGTGGTCGATTAATAGTTTTGTAAATGTCAATTTCTCACGAAGTAAATTAGAAAAGCAAAAAACAAACACAAATATTGATTCATTTTGTTACTATATGACCACTTATTTTCAACTAGGAAATACAAAATGTTAAAAATAGTGAAAAAATAGCGATATTCAATTTCATATCATACTACTGCTTAATACGATAGAAGTAAAAATATGTCTATCTTTATGAAAAAGATAAGAGTAAAATGATTGAATTCAACTCACACGAATAAAATTCAATTTAAAGAAGTTGTACGTATTATAGTGAATGTCAAGATGAACCTACACATTTCAGTATATTAAGCCTGCCAGAATTGAATTCAAGATATATATCTTGATACATATAAATTCATCATGCAGATGTGTAATATATAATAATATGTGTAATCAAGTGATAAATGGAAAAATAGTTTTATTGACTCTCATATACTCATGTACTTTTGGTCATGAAAATGTTGGCTATTTCAGATTTTAGATGGGATTTTGATTTTATTTCATACCACTAGCTGGGTATTTGATATTTATATTAGTATTAGCAATAATAATCTAACTCAGCAGAATATTTAAAAAAGGCACTCGATAGTAGATGGATTGAGAGTATAAAAGGACAAATTGCAGAAACTTTTAGTTGAATCGATGCTGTTGACATAAGATTTTAAATGCATACATGCATTTACTAGATCTTATATATTAACCATTTTATACTGTTAAATAGATCTCAGATTCAGAAAAGTAAATTTCAAGAGAGAAAAACAATGAGGAATCTGATGACTGATAACTTTTGAAGTTTCATGGTATGTTTCTTTCAAGGTTTATTTCTGCAAATCTAATATTTTGAACTTCAGCGTTGTCTTTTTGAGACCGCTTAATAAATTTTCATGAAATAAAAAGGAAATTGTTTGTTATATGTTCCTCTATGGTAAATTGCTCTAGAATTTAAACATTTTTTGAAAAAGTATTTTTTTTTTGCTGCCTAAAACCATAAAAATTCATAAAATTACGAATAAAAAAGTGGTTTTTGTGATTAAAAAAACACTTTTTTCAAAAAATGTTTAAATTCTAGTGCAATTTACCATAGAGGAACATATAACAAACAATTTCCTTTTTGTTTCATGAAAATTCATCAAACAGTCTCCAAAAAAAACAATGTAGAAGTATGTTTTTTCAAAATACCATAATTCTGGATAAAATTGTTGGATGGTTTATATTTTACATAATATTGTAGAAGATCCGTTATATTTATGGCATCTATACATTTTTATGATATTATAATATTTGAAATCACTTTTTCAGGTAGTTTTGGTCAAAAAGACCACTAGGTATAAGACCGCCTTATTAAAAGTAAAGCACTTTTTGCGGAAAAACAAAAAGCAATTTGATTACGATATGTAACGAAATATACAATTTATTTGGAAATGTATCACGATTCAAACTTTTTTTTAATATTTATAGAGCTTTATATAAACGTTAAATTTTTGTTTCTCAAAAGCCACATGATTTGACCAAGCTGAATATTCGAATAAAATTTTTTCGGAATTACCATAAAAAACGATTAAGTTTATGAAATAATTAAAGTGATTAAGTTCGAAGTAGCGACGATATATGCACATTTTAAAATTATAATTTGAAACGCACGAACCTCTATCATTATACTGGTTAAAATAAAAAATTTGCATTTCGTTAAATGCAGCCTCGCACGCGCGCACAGTAGCAGTTCGCCTCATATCTGTTCGATATAAGCCCTGAACGTATAATCTCATTAGTCACGAAAGCGCAAATAAAGAACAATTCATAAATTCTTGCATGAAATCATAATCAGTGCATCGGAGCGACTTTAATTTATTGACGCAAGCATCGCGTATCAGCCGCATACATATACGTATACATAATCAATCGTATGTGCACACGAGTGGCGTGCGCGATATGCATAAATTCGAATTAATACTTTTTGCACTGTTGACTCTAGTAATTCGTTATTTACGACTGATTAAACTAACTCCCCTCTCTTCGCTCTCTTTCTGTTTCAGGTAAGACTTGGGAGAAGCGCTATTGCAGTGTCAGTGATCTCGGCAGGCATTGCCGCCGTGTCGAGATGCAATATTTGCTCTCGAACCGACTCGTAGAAGTTGCCGTACACGAGATAGCACGGCAGCCCTCTTCCCCCAAGTAAGACCTTAATTAGACGCGGATATTCAATGCGCCAAACCGAAAGCCGCGAAGATCCTTCGCAGATTCGTTTTACCCTCGCGCAGCGGCCTCGCTCTCGTTTTACCGCGTCTAGAAAGTGCGCGCGCGCACTTTACTGATTCTTCCGTCTCTTGTTCGAGAGAGAGAGAGAGTCAGATGCTAAATCTTCCAGACAGCGGCCAGAGGGGAGAAGGCAATGGGGAAGGGCTCTTACAGTGCGTTGCATATATCTATACGACTCGAAAATCCCTCAATTTCCTCTGTGGATTTTCGGGAGCTCGAGCGATATCCCTGGAGCGCGCTTGTTCCAGACGTCTGATTAAAATTAGCCGTATCACCGTAAGAGCGAGAATCGATTTCAAGGTCTTTGTGTATAAACGCGTAGATATTATATGAAAAACGATTATTTCCGATGCCCAATTAGTTAGTATAATACACTCGGATTATTTTAATGGGAATAATATAAGCTTCACTCTTATAGTTACTACAATTGTGTTATACAAGAAAAGTCAAATGTACAACACGTTCCTTACACTCAAAATAAACTTCTTTCAAAAGGTTTAAGCTTTCCTTTTCATAAATTAGACGTCTCCGTATGTAAATTGATTATCTAATAATCAAGAAGACGAAAATTTTAAATGTTACAAAAATAGGTAGGTTCAACTTCTTTCTTTCTATTAGAGAAAGTCATAATTTTTAGATAATCTCCTATGAGTATATATTACGGTGATTGAAAATAATTTATTTTAGGATTTATTATTGATAAATTGTTCAAAAATATGTATGGTTAATAAATACTAGTAAAAAATTTTGTATTGATATACGAATACAATTTTTTTTCTAATTTCACATTTTTACAAATTTAAAAATTATGTTTAACTATTTATTAATCTCTATAATAGTTTTATAACAAATATTTCTGTAGGGATTTCCAGTTAAAATATGTTTCACATACAAAAACCTTTGGAACAATGAATTTTATATTTGAATAAAATAAGATACAAATGTAAAAAAACATATCACCGTGATTAGCCTGCTTATAATGTAGTATCTGTAAATAATACATCTTTGTCATATTTCTGATGGTAAGAATTAATGCATTTAGTTATAATTAAATAACCTATCAGATAATTATCAGTCTAATATTGGCTTAATAGAAAGATTTGAGTCATCGATCGACTACAATTTTCGTAAAGAGTATTATTACTCCGAATAATAAATTACAAAAAAAAAAAGATTTATTTGTCTTCACATGACCGACTCGTCTGATTTATGATATCAAATATATATGCGCTACCCACTCAAAATAATATCAAAGTTACTTTGACACTGCTTTTAATCTAATGAATCTAGGCCGAATTTCCGAAAAAATGAATAAAATATTCAATTCCGCGTTATTATTCACGTGACTTGGACTATCTGTCAGTATAAATCAGATTATTATCAAAAGTTATTATTCCTATATCAGTTGATCAATATCTAATACAAACCATAATAATCGAAGTATATAAATAAAAGATAATCAACTCTAAAAAGGTAAACTATGCTCAAAATCAACACATTTACATTAACTGTGAAATCTACTTCTATGTATTTACGTTTATCTGTCTGCAAGTTCTAACGGAAATACACACACACATGTCTTTGGGAACGAAAACTGTATTAGTACTAGGTATAAATAACCAAACGTCTATTAGCTATACAGAGCGCGTACACGTCACACGTCTATTTTTCTTATCTCGTCTTGCCTCCACCCTCGCTAGCGACTGCTGTTTGTCTTAAGAACGCCGACGCATCGCAGCAGACTCCTGCGCTAGCTGTCATCAGTTGAGGGGAAAAAAAAGAAAAACATAGTGGCGTGAAAAAAAGACTCGGGACGAAAGGGTGACTCGCTGACGGAAGAGAACGTCGTGGTTTCTTCTCTCCCTTGAGATTGAAAGAGAGATCGAGACTTTGCCTTCGTCTCTATTTGCATCCCGCAGTTACCTCGCGTGATTCGGTACAATGGCTTTTTGTCATGCGTGCGCGCCGGGACAGAAACGAGCTCGAATTAAGAAAGAACAAGCTTGCCAGAAGCTATTTTTGCCGGAAAACATAACGTAACGAAACAACGTTTCGACGATGGGATTATTTTTGGTCTTTCTCATGCTAACACAGAGTTTCTGCGTTTTTTCTCCCATTTTAGGAGAAAATTTGATGACCTCGTGGTATTGCTATCGTTTGGCAACATAAAAATGAGAGAAAATATAAATAAATTTTTAACATTATTTAATAAAACTATGTAAACCTCATTTTATGAGAGAGTTGTTTGTATTTTATCTTAAAATTCATAACGTTTTGTAAAAAAGTTCTACCTTTACCTGAAAATACGAATTTCATATTCTATATCCAACTAAAAATCGCACATGAATTTTCAAACTCCAATTCCTACATTTCCCGGGACCGAAGCCACTTGAAATATTGGTTGAATCGCCGATGGGATTCGCGTGCCTTAAGCCCGTACGGAGGTGGAGCCTGACACAGGCGACACGAGGATACAGAGTCGTGGCGTCGGGACTGCAGCCCGGAAGACGGCCACTCATCCCCTGGCCGGCTGCAGTGCCGACAACTAAAGCCGTCGGCAATCATCGTCCTCGAGGTCTACGATGTGTGCCGAGTTGACGTCGCTGCGCGTACCTCGGTTCACGCGGCTTTACTAGCAGCAACAGCAGCAGTAGTAGCCTCTCCATGTCTTCCGAATACGGGCGAGCAGAGCGCATGGACACAGTATATGTTTTCCATTGTATCGACTAATTGCTCTTTCGCAAAAACATTCGTTAGAATCTGACTAATTATATTATATGTATGCGCAATACAATAGACTGTAGTCTGCGTATATTATTACATCGTTCGTCCCGCCACAAAGCGCAAAATATAAAGCAGCTCATCAATGATCGACGCTTCAAATTCTCAGCCTTTGGTCCTTTGTGATCCGCATTGAGTAGGCGCGCACGCACAAAAAAAAATAAGACAAAGGAAAGAATTGCTGTTTGCCGTTACTCCTTTCGCCTCATCGTTCCCGTTGCTAATCAAGCTAATTGACATCGATCTGTATCAATAATATTCTTCTGCACTTTTTTTTCAGAGAGCCGGTGCAGCAATTAAAGTTTCCCTCTTTCTCGTCGTCTCTCTGTCTCCCTCTCTTACTCTCTCTCTCTCTCTCTCTCTCTCTCTCTCTCTCTCTCTCTCTCTCTCTCTCTCTCTCTCTCT
>JAYJLV010091526.1:0-13036 GCA_036873485.1 Torymus texanus | reverse complement strand
AAATATATAAAGTATCGATGTATATAAGTAATATATAAATATAAGATATATAATAAGAATAATAATATAATATATAAATATAATATAAATATAATATATAAATATAAGTAATTTTAAATAATTTACAAACGAAAAACATTCATTTCATTAAATAAATGAAATGAAAAAGCTCAAAATATTTCCGCAGCAGATACCTAGACTCTATAATATCACTGACAAAATAATTAAAAAATTTTATTGAACCTTGCTATGAGTGTGGAGTTTGTAGTAGGATATGAAGGCGAGCAAACACGAGCCAAAGGCGAGTGCGTTGTCTGAGCCGAAAACGAGTATACTGCAACCACACAAAGTGAAAAAGCCCACTTAGCCACTTAACACATGTACTTTTTTTCTCGTTCGTTGTACCGGCAAGACATTCTACTGGAATAATTGATTTTCGACAAAGTAACTATAAGTGTGAAAAAGGGTTCTGCCCAGTCTAGCTACCTTAATTTTTCGCAGAATTCTGATTGTATCATCTTTAATTCATAGTATGAAGCACTTCTCGGCGTGAAAACGGCAACGGACAGTGCGTCCGTGACAGTATATAAAAAGAACGAAATCCTATCAAATTAACAGTTTATATTTTTACTTTTAACAAATAAAGTGACGTTCGGCCGTTTTGAAAATAATCTCCGGCTCTATTCAGGCGAAGAGCGCCAGCTGCGGAAACGTCGTTTTGTTTATAATAAAAAATAAAGTGTTAATTTGATGGAATGTCAATTGTTTTCTATACAAATACAAATTAAGTAGTTTTTATCATTAGTACCATTCAAAGTTTTAATTCACAGTGATGCAAGTCAAAAAATTATGAAGATTAAAAAATGATAAAATTATATTACATATGAGCGCTACGAGCGGCACTACTAAAGTGTTCAATACTGAGGATAAAAAGTCATTATTTGCTTTCAAATAATACTCAGCGAAGAGGCTTTATCAACCAGGAAACAGATTATTTTATTTCTCAATGTATGAATAAGTAGAAATTATTAAAAAAAGATTAATTCTACATCAACTGTAAAAAAGGGATGAAAAGAAGAACCATTATATCATTGTGCAACTCTTTATCATTCTAAATAAATCTTTTATAGTTGTTCTTTTTACATAAAAATCTATTATCGTTATAAATAAAAAAATTAAATAAACAATCATAAAATATGAAGATTTTTCTACAAAAGTCAGATCGTATCATTCCTCATCGTATCGGATCAGATGTGAATTCATAAATAAGAGCGAAGCCTGTTATACATTTTATTATTTTTGGCTCTTCTTAAATTAATTTGCGGAGTTTCATGAATAATGAAGGGTGAATTCGTGACTGATCCGGGAGGATAAGATTCAGCGTTGATGGAAAGGTCCTCACTTCAGTAATCAGTTAAATACTCTACTATAGCATATTATTTTTAACTTATTCTCCTAAATATTTATATGGAACTTATAATCGCTGCTGTATACTCAATCCGACTTCCGCAAACTTGGAGCCTCTCATCCTGAGTCCCAGTATGTTCCCTCCAAAGACGCTCTTAAAATCTTCTAAGGGTTTGACGAAACTACCAAGAGGATGAGAGGTCTTAAGTTTTCGAAAATCAAATTCATTAAACTATGATTAGAATACTTACCAAATAAATATTTCCCTAGAGATTAAATAATATTATCTTCCATTTTCATCTAGCCACTTAAAATGCAGTGCGCCGTATTGGAAACCTTTACAGCAGATATACATACGTATACAGTTATATAAGTATATACCTATCAAATCTCATTTTTCGATTGAAAAACTTTAAAAATATGGAAACGGATCATTTAAGTTTCGAAAACGTTTACTATGATAAAGCTTACTGTTAGAAAATGCAAAAACAAGGCTTGAAAATTCATAAAAATTTCTACATAATTGATCAATTCAAATTATTTGATGATTGAAAATTTAATAAAAATGATAATCAACATGTAATTTATGCATAGGATGAACAGAGTGTTTTTGTTACAGATCATCGACAGATACGGTAGGCCGCCGAGGTGTCCTATCGCGGAGATGTTATGGCAGCGTCGAAATGGTCAGTACTAACTTATTATTAAGTTACTGCATGTGCTTACATTTTTTTTTTTACTTTATAAAAGATGCTCTTTGTAATTATATTGATTTAGTATTGATTCATTAATATTGAATAAGGTTTTATGATAAGACGACGAGGATTATATTGAGATTTAAAGTACCATTTCCTATTATATTTAAGTAGTATTTTATGCTATATTTGCTTTCTATAACGGGAATTCAATAATTTAGAACAAAAAATAATCTATAAAATATTCGTATAATATATTATACGTGAATATTTTATTGAAAAATCTAAGAATTAACAAGTAGAAGAATGATAAAAAATAATTATAATACAATGTAATTTAACTGCTATTGGGGCAACTGAACTTATTCAAGGCGTAAATCGCTATTCTTTTTACACATTTATTATCTTCAAATACCCCATCTATAAAGCAGTATCAGTATTTATTTATTTTGCATGATTATCATTTTTAATATCATTTTCGATACTTTGTATTGTAAATAAGTCAGTTGCCAGTAAATTACGTACAATTCTCTTTTTAATTAATAAAGAAAACAAATTTATTTATATTAAGCATAAATAAGCAGACGAGATTTCACAAAAAAACTGCGTGCGGCTCGAGACGCCCGGGAGAAGTGATAACTTCAAATAATATAAGTTGAAGTAAATATACGTTGAAACTATTTTAACGTACATTTACAAAGTATGAATAGAATAAAGGTATGATTTGTAAAAATGTTAGAAACTAAATAATGATGTATTCAAAATAAAAAAAGAACAAAAAGAGAAAAATACATTATTCATGTCGTATACGTGCGTATTAGTTCTGTTGTTTCGTCGGTGTTTGGAGACTAACAAGGAGAGTATCTCAGATCCGGATCACGGATTTCGGTCAAACTTTAAGATATGTTTTTAGATGCCAAAATATGAAGGAAGCCGCAATATTAGACCTTATAACACATTGGTAAACTAAAGTTATCGACATTTTCAAAAATATATTATGAAATACTTTTAATAATACTCTTTTTATTTTAATTATTCAGCCCAAGAAAAACGTTAAATTAACTTGTTAAAATGAAAATCAAACTACAGAGTGCGAGCTTTTCGTTGCCTTTTCCGCTTTAGTTTGTATCCATTTATCAGCAGCATTTTGTTGCTTAACTTTAAACTACCATAACTGACAGGAATTGATACTTTTTCATTCTGTAAAAGACAACGGAAAGATCGCACTCTGTAGTTTGATTTTCCTTTTTACAAATTAATTCAACGTTTTCTATGGGCTGAATAATTAACATAAATACAGAATAGTTTTATAAGTATTACCTTAATATATTGTTAAAAATGTCGATAACTTTAGTTTATCAATGCATAATCAAAACATTTATTATCAAAGCTTTTTGCTTTTTTTGCTACTTTACAAGAATTACTGCTTTTATAAAATCTAGGGCACAGTAAATGCTTCAAAATGAGTCAAAATAGTTTGCAAAATTTCTTAAACTACTTATTATATAAATAACGTTTTTCTTTATCCCTACTACATTTTCTAAACAGTAATAGGTACATTAATCGACCAAAATGTTCTCTTTTCACAATTTAACATTTTTCTTATTACATAAAAGTTCGGTTTTTTAATTTAAATGCAATATGAAGTTCAGAGCCATTTTAAGAGAATGATATTGATTTACAACCAAACAAATAGATTTTATAGAAGAAATATTTTATTTATTGATATGATATAGTAAGTACATTTTTTAATAATTTACGTTTTAGATAGCCAGAAAAAAGTAAACTATAGGTATATATTTTGCAGTCAATTTTTAATCAAATTTGTATTTCGCTATAGCTCCTTGGTCTATTAAATATTCTAAGGTTTGTTGATTTGTTAGCCCACTAATGTTAGCAACAAACAAAGGTGTTTGTCCCAAGTTATTTCTAGCATTAATGTTCTTTTCTTTCGTTAAAATTTGAATAACTTCAAAACTTGCGCACTCTTGACATGCAAGGTGCAAAGCGGTGTTACCATCTACCCGTATCATATCCATGTGATTTTTCACTATGTACTGAAGAACGTCCAAAATTTTGTTCTTAATGCATAGTTTAAAAACTTCTACGTAATCAACTGAATAGGTATCCGTAAAATAGTTAAATGTTTTGTAATGTTTGTGCTTAAGAGAACCTATTATAATGTCATTTAATTGAGAAATACCTAATGTGTTTTCGCATAGTTTATTAATTAAAAGAGACGTTATTTGTAAGCGGTGTTCATCTGTATCTACCGTACCATTGCTAACAAATTGTATTGGACAGCCTACACTGTTATTGACACCGTTTAGTAATATTTTTTTCCTGTCTTTATCGTTTAATCCATTTAATAAAATGTAGATCAAACCAAAATTTCTCTGAGAAAACAACGTTATGAATAATTTATGAAAATGTTCACTCTTTATTAATTCTTTAATTACATCTAATTTAGAAGTCATTAATTCACCTATCAATAAATGAGATTTACTATTGTTGCTATCACACCCATACCACATAAGTGTTTCGAAAAAATTAGAAAATTGATTTATCATGAAATTCTCACTCATTTTAATTTGTATCTGGTCTAAAAAGTTCTCTATGCTATTTACTGTGGAAAAATCGTATTTCAATAATTGAGAGAAAATTTCCACTGCCAAGCTTACATCAATAAAGTTAAAATATTCTCCCATTTTTCCTGTGTTTCTTATGTAATGTCTTAATTGTTCTTCATTATTAAATGGATACTCTTGAATGACAAGTTTTTGTAAAAAATCTTTAAATTTAGAATCTTGTGATTGAGCAGAATCTTCAAAGCTCTTTTCATTTTCCTCATACTCAAATGAATAATAGTTAAGATTTCTGTCACATTTCATAGTGAAATTTTTTTCTGCACTTGTACGCACCTTGATTCCGTTATTGCTTAATTCTGCAGTATTTATAATGGTTCTATTAGTTACAACGATGACAGTTTGTAATGGATCATGTACTGTATATAAAGAGTAAAACTGGATTAATTGCTTTAAATCTATAGGAGTAAGTGATACATATGGTAACAAGTGTTTCTCTTTTTCATCTTTGGATGTATATTTTAAACAATAGATCGGTCGTTTACTGTTCTGCCAACGTCTTGCTTGGACCTGAACAGAGCTGTAAAACCTCACTTCCCATAAGGTTAACAGTATTAATTTTACTTCCCAAATAATAATAGATTGCCTTAGAAAATCAACTTTTAACATATCGGCATCCGGTAACTCGGATTTCATTTTTTTCAAAGGACTTGGTTCGGCGTCTGTAGAATTCATCTAATCAAACACATATCTTATTGAGTAAATAGTTTTTCTGTAATGAACAAGTAAAATATAAAATTAATACATGTTTATACTTGATAAAATCGCGTGTGTGTGTGCACTTCGTACAATAGTTACGTTATAAGTAGAAAAGAATAACAATTACATCAAAAGCAAACTATCGTTACTTCCTTATAATTCAACTTCGGAATACGTATTGACCGTCAAAACTACACGGATTGTGGCATAACATATCTGTGCGATAAGTGTATCTTATCTTCTCTTAAAAAAGTGATGGATGAAATCTATCATCACAATAAGACTGTTTTGATTGGCTGTTTTTGACTCATTTGATTGGTCTATATTAAATAGGCGCCAAAATCGAATGTGCTTGAATTTTCGTGATCGAATTCTTGAGTTGAGTATTTAAAACTGAATAATTAAAATAGTATAAGAAAAATTTCATTATTTTATTTATTAAAATTACATCATTATCATATAATTTGTACTCATTGAAACGAACTTTTAAATTGAAACTAACATGATCATGATCATAACATAAAAAAAATTAATAAATAGAATATTACGCGCGAAGCGCGTTTAATATAGCTAGTTTTATAAAAAACTGTGTGCGACTCGGGACGCGTGGCAGAAGTGATAACTTCAAATAATATCAGTGAAAGCGATATACGTTGAAACTATTTTAACGTACATTTACAAAGTATGAATTGAATAAAGGTATGATTTGTAAAAAGGTTAGAAATTAAATGATGATGTATCTCTCTCTCTCTCTCTCTCTCTCAAGGTTAAGAGAGAGCGAGACTGAGAGAGGGTGTGTAGTGCCCGCATTCATCGGCTCGCGTCATATTTTGGTCAGCTTCACCGCTGCATTACTGATGAGGTGCTGGAGAGGGGATTGAATGACTGAATTTTTCGTCTAAAAATTTGACTGGATCTAGAGGCCAAGTAGCGACATGGTCAAGAGTCCCTCATAAGAAGCCCTCATAAGACCCTCTCATAAGAAGTTATCACTTCAAAAAAATTTTCAATAATAACATAAAACAAATAAAGAATTTGATGAATTACTAAATGAGAAATGAACCTGATAGAAAATTAATAGTTTTATAATAATTAAACAAGTAACATTCAATGTTTCAATTCTTTTGTTTGCAGTTACCACAAATCGAGCAAGACGGTGTCGAGGGCCGGCGCTTCCGCGTCGAAAATGGCGACTCACCCGGCGAGCGCGAGGAGGTACAGGCATACAGAGGATTTTTCCTCTCTCTTTCTCTCTGTTCCTTTCTCTCTCTCACACACACATTCTTTTTCTATCTTCTTCTTTCTCCTATCTATACCCATCTATATCTCTTACAGTTTCGAGAACCAAAGTCGCTGCTGCTTCTCTCGACCAAAGCGGATTACAACTGAGTTCTTTTCTGCCAGTTCTTAGATTAAACTTTCTTGTAATAACGAAACGCGTGGGAGATTTTCTTCAAGAAGCAGTGCTTTGATTGCCTATCGGGATGCCGTACGCGCCTTATTCTTTATTAAAAATAATAATAAAAGACATTGGAGTTTTAGATTTTTTTCGGTTTTCGCATGCTTGGGACTTTCTTTTGGGTTTTAATATTATTGTCTGAGGCTTCAAGATGGCGAGAAAGAGAAGGTTATATGCCATTATTCGTAGGCATCGTAGATTGATGGTTAGGATCTTAATAGTCGTAATCCGCTTACATATTTTATAAGGAAGAAAGGGCTGATATAAGCATATTTATCTTGACACACTTTTTATTGGAGATTAGTAAACATAAATATTTTACTTTTCCTGTTTTCAGTTTTAAAGAATTTTTGTAAAATATATGTTTATGTTTCATGATTTATTCGAACTATTCATATATAATTAATTCATACTGGAAAATCATTTTTATTTGCAAAATAATTTGTAACATTTGTATAATAGTTTTCATATGAAAACTATTATATATCTTTCTTTAAATTTAGTACAACTTTTATGAACTCCAGTGATATATATATATATATATATATATATAAAAGTAAAATTACATATTTCATTTTATCCATAGAATGGTTTAGCTATTCAATCATAAGCAACTTGAGTTCTTTACAAAAAATCGAAACGAATTTTGTTTTTGGACAATAGTATATAGTTAATTCACCAAGTCTAATAGCTGATATTACCTCTATATTTAGTTGTTACCTAAACTGTACAAATGGATCTCAATGTCTAATCAGCTCTATTTTTGCTTAGAGATGATTGGAATAATTGCAAGATGCTACACAAAACACCGTTTGTATACACAATTTGTATTATAAAAAGATACCATCAAAGTCTCCAAATTCAATTATCCAGTATTACGAAGTGTCCAAAATTAGTTGAATCTCTTCGATAATAAAATTTGGTGAATTCGGTATAATCTTAGGTAATTATAAAGAATGATCGTGAAAAGAAAATCGTGTTATTATGAATCCAACGACAGTCTTGTTAACAGGCCGTTCTTTCTTTCTATATCTTCGCAAAAAATGTATATACGCAGCGATAATTCGACGAAGGAGTTCAAACTATACATAATAAGTGATTTTATTACTTTTCTTCAACTATTGTCGACTTATTTTCCTATTAAACTCCTTCGTCGAGACGAGAGAACTCAGTGGATCGAGCTTGTATTCTAATGAGATATCTTTTCGACATGTGGAGAAGATGTTTGGGTCACCGAGCACGCCAGTATTGGAGAATCCAGAGTACCAGACTCGCTGGTACTTCAAATATTTCCTTGGCAAACGTGAGTATGACATTGCATATTACACTAAATGTAACGATAAAAACCATTCTTAAAAAGTTAAATCTTAATGAAAAAAAATATTTTTTGTGAAAAGCTAATTATTGATAATTCTCATTTAATTTTTCCTGTTATTCTCTATGAGCAATATTGAAGTATTTAATAATCGATGATTTAATTTGGTCGCCATGTAATAGGCGCCAGAATTTACTTATTTAGAATGTTTAAAAATAAAGCTTCGAATTATATAGTATTTGAAAAAAATAAATAATTACAATTAAAATTGTAGGAGAAAATTCAATTTTCTTGTTCATAAGAGTTACCGAATAATCTTATAACTAAATTAATTAAAGATCAATCATACTGAATATTCTATGAATTCAGCTAATATCAGTAAAATAATTATTTTTAAAAGGTGTATATGTTTCTATATCAGTTTCTGTCATCTACAAGTATATTTAAAATTTAATACATTTTGTTATTTTTGAATAAAAAATTATTCAAAACTAAATTTAAAACAAATTTTATAGATTTTATAACTTTCTTCTAATGCTTGTAACTTTTTTTAAATATTTTGCAGTCATCGTATTGTACAGGTGTTAAAATTGCACAGCAATATGATTTATTGTAAAAATTAAAATTTTATAAAAAATTTAACCAGCTTTTCGGGACAGTAAGAGTTTCTAAAAAAATTATAAACAAATAATAGTTAATTACCTATTTGAACTGATAGCGGTTTTACTGCTTTATGCAATGTATACATTTTTGCACCAATTGTTTCGAAATCTAAATGGTAATCGTTTAATGTTTCAATGGTAATAAATCGGTTACTATAATGAAATAATCTATCTCGGCTATTACAGAAGTGACTATTTACTCTTCAAATTAGTATAATTATATTTTTTGTTATTAAAAATTAGTGATAATAGAAAATAGTTAATTGCTCAGATATCTATTGAACGATTTTGAATAATGACCAATTTATCACTTTTTAAGAAACGCAGCACAAAAAGTCAGTGATATACGTGCAAAAAATTATATTTTCTTGGTTTTTTCAGTGCATCAGAATTACGTGGCTTCGGATCACGAAAAAAATCCTTTATTTCTATCAGTAGTTATCAGCGAAGGCGGTGATCAATGCGTTCCTCATTACAGAGTGATACTTTGGCGCCGAACGGTAAGCGTATTTGAGTGTATATATGTATGTTTGTATGTGCATTTAAATGCCTGCGTATACATGACTGAAATTCTGTGTCTGTGCGTTTTCTTTTTACTATTTAATTTAATCAAAATTAAGTATATATTGTGACGATCAAAATCATTAGTTATGCGTAATTTCTATCTCAGGGTGCTCAGAAGATATCACTCCCGTATTCCAGTAACCGTTCGATGACAGTGAGACAGATACTCAGGTGAGAACGTTATTTTAAGCTGGTGGTATTATAATGCTTTAAGTCATAAGTAATTAAATTTAAAACTCAAAGAGTAAATCAACAAAACAAGAATGCATAATTTTGATTAATAGTGAGGTGCCCTGGATTATTATTATAATAATTTAGAAGCAACCACCGGTAGTTTTAGCATAGGCTCGCACTATTAATCTATACTTCTAAATAATTGATAATGATAAATATTTTTCTTAGGTTTCTTTTTCATTCCCTCTTACCTATATGTATTAAATTTTTTTATAAACTAAGAATTTCATTTAAAATATTCACAAGTTACAATTTTCCCCAATTTCTCACTCGGGAAGAAACGGAGCCTTCAAATTTTTTTGTACACTAAATTCTTTTGTATGAGAAGTGACTTTTTCTCTGAACAATTTATAAGTAGCACATATTTGGTTTTTGATTTCACTATATATCACTGACGAACATTTTCAAACCTCTGACCTTGTATTTTATTTCAATTTGTACCGATATAGGTCATTAATTATTACCATTCACAATTCAACTAATAACTAATCTTAAACTTCAACGACAACTAATAGTCTACAATCAATTAAATAAACTTCGATATATTAGAATAATCTGAAAAGTTACTTGTCGCTCAATAATGTCTTAAAGAGATTCAAATTGCGTAAATAAATAAAAAAGTCATTTGTTACTTGATTATACTATTTGATACAGATGTTGAAAACAATAAAAGTATCAAAGTCAATATTGAATTACAATCTTTTAATTCTATTTTTTAACACGTTGAATACGGGAATAGGTCTCGTGAAATGATGGACTTTTCATGAACTTTCAAACCTTACTGCGACGTGGCGTATCGTTGAACAAAATTAAATTCATAATCACTGAGAGCTAATCAAGGACCTGAGTAGGGCGATCTACTGTAATTTTGCAGATTTAAGGATCGTGACACAGTGTACCAACAGGGACGAAGTTCGGATTTGGCTAGGCTTGAGCGCTCAACCGTACTATGCATAATTCATCAAATCCCGCATTACAATGTCCAATTTAACTATAGAAACTAAAGATTTTGTTATAAATAAAACGAAACATCTTACTCTTTGCAATAATTCTAACGCATAAATAATAGAAATTTTAAATAATCTTTAATAATAAGGGGTTTTGAAATCCTAAAAATATTTAGTCATTTTTATAATTTTCAAATATACATTTGCAAAACAAGCTACTATAGAATTCTAAAGTAGTTTAGCACATAAAACGTGTTTTTAATCAAGTGACACGTATATTAAATCTCTTTATTCTTTTGATTTTAGTAATTATTTTTGCATCGACAAGCTTGACAAGGCACCGAGAGAAGTAATTTCTCCTGATATACAAAAAGTATGTATTCATTACTTATAACTATAATAAGAAAAACTCTAGCAGTGGAAAAGTCTAATCAGTGTAAATTTTACTTCCTTTGCAGGATCTGCTGATATTAGAGGAACAAGAGGGATCTGTCAATTTTAAATTTGGAATAATTTATGCTAAAGAAGGTCAAACTACAGATGACGAAATGTTATCTAACGGTATTTGAATATTCTATTTTTCTTTATAGTCATAATAAAGGAAATTGTACATTTGGTATTTTAATTACAAGTCTATAAAGTTGATATGCTAATAAGTTAATCTAACAAGGAGAGCATCAGGAATACGGGTCCTGGATTTGGCTGAAACTGTATGAGGCATTTCTTTATAACAAATAATGAGACACGTGTCCCGTGGTTCTTCTGAATGGGTATTTTGTTTCGATATCGAAGCTGTTTTATGTCTAAAATAAACTATTTTTTATGAAAATGGGATTCCTTTCTTTAGTTATAGCTCAACGAATATTTAGATTATCTATATATAGATTAAAAAGTTTATGAAAAGGAGACAGAAAAAGCTTGATTTAAGCTTTTATTTATATATCTATAGCTTTTTATCTGCATATTTCTATTGCCTTATTCAAAATCCATATATACGCAGTTCTTTGTGAATGAACAATTCTCATTTGAAATACCCTAGTAGAAAATTAACCAATTTTGTTCATAAATAATTTTTTCACACACAATTCAACCAATTAAAATGTCAAATAATACTTATTGTTTCATGATTACTGCATTGACTCACGTGCCCTTAGAGAACTACCTTAAGTAAATACTTTCTTCACTCGTGTAAAAAACAGATACTTTACGTATGCCAAACAGGCATATAACGTTAAGTTTAATTCGCTCAATTATAAAAAAACTGTTTTATACACAAGTCTCAATTACTTTATTTTTTTAAAACAACAGAAAACGGAAGCCCCAAATATGAAAAGTTCCTAGAGCAGCTGGGTCAGAGAGTCCGACTGAGGGGTTGGGACAAATACCGAGGCGGCCTCGATACTAAAGGTTTGTAAAACCGATACAATAATCTTTTCCTTCCACATAGAACAAGCTTTGGGAATATAAACAAAAATTGAGAGAACATTGTTTAACAAATTTAATTACAATACACTATTTTTACTTTACATATTTAAAAATTAACCATAATGAATACATTATAATCATTGCACATATCATATATAAAAATATGTGAAAACTTGAGAGAATATAATAATTTTTTACTATCGGAAACTTGAATATATATTTCGGAAAATTGTCTTATTAGAAAATTTACGCAGTTGTTTGATAACGGTTCAAATATATATTTCACAATTAAAATTCTTTAATACAGTATCTATTACGGTGATTAAATTTCAATTCATAAATACATTATCTCATCGAGTTGAATTCTCGTCGTACCGTACCCATACGTTGATGACCAGAAAATATTACGAGTGACAGCCCGCAAGTGATAATAAATTTAATAAATCATTCTTTTTTAAACGTTCAATATATTTTTTATTTAAAAATATTAAGACCGTACCGATATATTTTACAGTATATGTACAGTTAAACTACGAAAACACAGAAGTCAAGGTTAAAAAGTGGCATGATTATTTATATATTTATTCCGCTAGTGCCTTGCAAAAGTTTAACCTTATTGTGATTTTTTTACAGGTGATATGACAGGTAAAGAAAGTATCTACACGGTGTACGCAGGCCACGAGGTCATGTACCATGTCTCGACGCTACTGCCCCATTCAAAGGACAATCCTCAGCAACTCGAACGCAAGCGACACATCGGCAACGACATCGTCAACATTATCTACACTGATGACCCCATCCTTTTAGAGACTTTCAATCCGAACTGTATTAAGAGTCAGTTCACGCGTAAGTACGACCGTATTATAGGAGTGCGTACGAATAATTCGAAATAGTACATTATGATACAGGTGTGGAAGGTGATTATTTACCGCATGAGACGTTTTTCGCACGAGCGAAGCGAGTGAGAAAAGTCGAATGCGGTAA
>JAYJLV010091515.1:0-13037 GCA_036873485.1 Torymus texanus | reverse complement strand
TAATAATGAAACAGGTATGAAGGAGATGATCACGAGATTTAGGAGATATATAGGAAGAAAAGGACTGGAGCTGAACGCGGTAAAATAGAAAATGATGCAGTTCAGAAAAGGAGGAGAAAGAAGGAAAGTGGTAGAGTTCAAGTGGGGAGAAGAGAAAATAGAGGTAGTAAAAGAGATAATGTACCTAGGATACAAGTTGCAAGAGAACAATGGAGAGAAGAGGCATATAAGATATGTGGCAGCGAAGGCGAGGGCAGCCCTAGGAAAGGCCTGGAATAAGGTGGAAGAGAAAGAGAGTAGAGTGGGAGAAGAGGAGAGCGACGAGGGAGCACAACACGACGGAGGAGGATGGAGAGTAGATGGAACTGAAATGAGAGAGCAGAGACATCTAGTGACAGAGCGCGGGGCTGAGTACTGCCGAGCAGAAGAGCAGACATTGCAGATCGACCCCTAAAGCAGACGCGGACCAACAAGAGAGCGACGACACATTTCACACTATACACACTCGTATTTACAGTCAAACTCGTAGCAGCGTAGAAAGCTGTGGTTGACTTCGAAGAGTACATCAACAACCTGTAGTAATTGGTGATTTTTTGTGTCCTAAATATTACACAGCTTTTACTTTTACTTTATCTAAGAAAAAAATCAGAGTCAATTCAAAATCCAACGACTTCAACTACCATTCAGCACCGTTAGACAAGATACCACTACTTCATCGGCATCAGCACCTTCATCGTAGTCTTCTGGAGATGATCCATCTGTCACGTACACAGAAAGTGACTCAAATATGAAGGAAGCTGTAGAAATGATAGAATTACCGTTCAAGAGGCCAGTAATATCTACTCATAAATATTGCTTCATATGTGAGAAATCATCCAATATAATTTCTGTTCGATTTGAAGTCCGTGAACACGTTATTATCGAAAAAAGAATTTATATTCCCAATTTTTATTTTCAATATTACGTTGTAAAGAGGACTGTGAGTTTGCTGTGCGAGTAGGTGCATGCATGTAAATGAGCGATAGCTATTTATTTTGGTGAAAGTTCTTTATTTTGTTTGCGATCATTTATTTTGTACAAGATTATAACACACCGAAGAAATCGACATCCGACGCCAGCGAGCCGAGTCTGAATGTCTGAGCGGGTCTATCATTCATCTCTCTCGCTGCCACTCTCACGCCAGCACGTGGCGAAAAGAGGGCGCTGCGAGCTCTTGCTTCGTTCCGGACTCGCGCCCTCCTGCTCCCGCCTTCCAAGCTCAGGTGGGTTCGCATGGCGTAAAAGAGCAGCGCCACGGACCCACTCATTCGCCATGCGCACACGCTCTCCCGGTCGATGCTAGTCGTTCATTTGTAGCGTAACTCGTGTAAAACCACCAACATCCCACCCACCTCATCCATGGGACGAATGTGTTAGGTTCCTAGACGGGACTGTTTATTTCCGCTCCGCTCGCCGTGACCTAGCGTTCTCTAAGATTCAGACGGAATAGAAGGCAATGGGCTGATTTTCACTATAGGACGACGTAAGGTAGTGGTAGCTGTTTTTACCGTGACAACTCGAACGCATCCATCAGATCCAGGGTGTACTTCGAGTATCCCGCCCAACGGCCATTTGGAAGGTGGATACCTTTCGTCTTGAACGACTACGAGCTGCCCCACAGCATAATTGGTTGTTATCCCACGCCATTTAGATTGTTCATGTAAATAATGCAGATATTGCCGCGACCAGCGTTTCCAGTAATCATTTCGCATTTTTTGGAGCAGTTGGTAGCGGTTTAACCGCGCGATAGGCGCCTCTGGTGGCTCAGCTTCTGGAACGAGTAGAGAGGTTCCTCCGCATAAAAAGGGGGCTGGTGTCAAGGCTTGCAAGTCGTCCATATCCCCACTTAAGGGTTCCAACGGACGTGAATTCAGGCAGGCCTCTATTTCAATCAGCACCGTGGATATTTCCTCAAATGTGAGAGTTTGGTCTCCAATCATGCGTCTTAAGTGATATTTAGTGGACTTTATGCCGGCCTCCCACAACCCACCCAAGTGGGGAGAGTGAGGTGGTATAAAAGACCATGATGTGCTGTCATTGGCAAGAACTGTAGCCACCTCTTTGTAGTAAGTTGAGGCCGCCTTGAACATTTTGGCTAGTTCTTTCGAGGCTCCCTTGAAATTGGTGGCGTTATCACTGTAGAGTTGCTTGCACAGGCCGCGACGACCCACAAGCCGTCTGTAGGCAGCCAAAAAGGCAACAGTGGTTAGGTCGCTCACGGCTTCTAAGTGAACGGCCTTAGATGCAGCACATATAAATAAGGCTATGTATCCCTTGTAGGATTTATGTCCCCTGCCTTTGGTGGTGCGCAGTTGAATTGGCCCCGCGAAATCCAAACCAGTAACCGTGAATGCTTGCTGGGGAACTGTCACACGGAAGGCTGGCATGTCTCCCATTAGTTGAATGCTGGGTCGGGGTCGTTGACAGATGCATTTTACACAACTCCTAATACGAGACCTGATGAGTCTCAAAGCGCCGATGACTCCATGAAAGGAGGTAAGGTGAGATGTGACTCCTTTGGTAAAATTGGTGGATATTTGGCAGCAAAGGTTAAGTTAGAGTGCCGCAAACGGCCACCAACTCTCAGCAACTCATCTGTACCTATAAATGGATTTAATTTTGCCAAAGGGTGCTTCTCGGGTAGTTCCCCATTAGTACGTAATAAATCGATTTCCTTGCGGTAATGCGCATTCTGAGTTAGTTTAATTACCAAGACGTGAGCTGATTTCTGCTGACGTTACGAATGAGTTTCGACGTGAATTACCATTACGCTTGGCTCGGCAGTTGTGCCCAAACCTCAGACAGTAGGCGGTAATTCGAACCAGTTTGACTAAATCAGAGAACCGGGTAATTAGAGGATTCTCCTGCTTGTCTGGGGTGTTGTTAGATATAATAGCGGTCAGCACCTGAGTAACACTCGGTGGGATCGACGCATTAGCTCGCGGCCAATTTTCTGCTGATTGGGTAAGCCAGGCGGGGCCATTCCACCATAACGAATCCGAACAAATCTCTGCAGGGCTAACTCCACGAGTGGCAACATCAGCGGGATTCTCGGCAAATGGAACATGACGCCAGATAGCTGTAGGAAGTTCAGTCTGTATTAGAGAAACGCGGTTAGCAACAAAGGTCTGCCAGCAGCTGGGATATTGAATCCAGTGTAATGCAATTTGGCTGTCCGTCCATGCATAAATCTTCAGATTGGAAAAACTTGTAATACGACGAATGTGGTTGAGTAATCGTACTAAGAGAGCCGTGCCGCACAATTCCAATTTTGGAATAGAGACTGTTTTTACCGGCGCGACCTTCGTTTTGGACATCAAAAGAGACGTTCCGTATCCAGCATCAGGCTTTAAGATACGCAGATATATCACCGTTGCATATGCTCTCATAGAAGCGTCTGCGAAACCGTGCAGCTCGCATCTTGAGTCTCATGTGATTCCGAGCCAGCGAGAAATAGGTAGGCCTGATAGCCCAGACCAGGCTGCACAGTACTCCTTCCACCGATGCGTGAGATTATCGGGGAGAGTATCATCCCAACCTAATTTAGCTATCCATAAGTCTTGCATTAGTATCTTAGAAATAATAGTTACAGGGCATAACCATCCAAGTGGATCAAAGACTGGAAATCTTCGACAAAACAGCTCGCTTAGTCGGAAGTTCGCTCGACTCAAGGAAAGAATTGAGGTTAAGTCCGAATTGGTCATTCCTGGGAGTCCAGAACAGTCCAAGCGTTTTGACGAAGTCGCGCTGTGTGATGCCCTGGTGTGATGCGCGATTATCTAGTTTCTCGTGTTGCGGCATACCCAAAAATGAGTAATTTGATGCCCATTTATCTAGATCGATGCCTGCTGTTCTCATCAAGGCAATTAGTTGATTTTGGATCTGAACGGCTGTTTCGAGATCATCAGCCCCAGCGAAAATATCATCAACATACTCGTACATATCTTCTTTAATGCATCGAGCTCCAAGAGGAAATTTATTACCTTCGTCGTTAGCCAACTGCTCAAGAGTGCGCATGGCAAGGAATGTAGCACAAGCAGTTCCATAAGTTACTGCAGTAAGCCAGTATTCGATGGGTTCGGACTAATGAAGAGGTGCCCACCAAATTCGTTGTAGATCTCGATCTCTTGGATGCACCCATATTTGCCGAAACATCTTTACGATGTCAGCCGTAAACGCGTATACATATCTTCTCCAATTAGTCAGTATGAGTGTCAAGTCCTTTTGAAGCGGCGGCCCTGCTAGCAAGTGGTCATTCAGGCTGCGTAAATGAGACGTGCGTCGTGACCCATCGAATACTACTCGTATCTTAGGCTCACCTATGGTTTGTTGAACGACGGCGTGATGAGGTAAATACCATGCAGACGGATTTTTTAATTCGGACTCAGGAACACGCTCCATGTGATCTAAGGATTCATACATCTGCATAAAGTGTTCATAAGCTATATCCAGAGATGGATTTCGCCGAAGACGGAGTTGTAGTGATCTGAAAGATCCTAAGGCGGATTGTCGAATCTCATTGACTATAGCTGGAGGGGCACATTTGAGAGGTAATCGGACCATATAACGTCCATTTGTTAATCCACAATGAGTCTGTGCAAAAATATCTTCACAACGTTGATCGTCCGGGTCTCTGGTTTGTTTATTTACCGGACTTCTTCTACCTCCCAGAATTTTTGTAAAATTGTATGAAGGTTAATTTCATCTTCCTTCATCGTAGAAATGAGGTAGGTTTGAATGGAGTTAATTGGTCGAGGGTAATGGTGATACATACCTGACAAAACCCAACCCAAAGCAGTCTGTTGTGCAATAAATTTACCATTAAGTAGGTGGCGAAGACCAGTTCGTAGAATCTGTGAGTAAATCTCGACTCCGAAGATTATGCTGATGCGTTTCGGTTCGTAGAATTCTGGATCAGCCAACTTCAGGTCGGGAGGTACAACCATCTCTCTTCTAGGTAGAGAGGTAGATGGCGAGGTAGCGAGTTTGGGTAAAGCAATAGCGTTGACAACAATAGAGAATCCAAGGTCATGAATTGCTTGGATTCGGAACTCAGATTTCCATTGGGATGTTCCTAGTGGTGCAGTGCCAATACCGGTTAAAGGTATAATACTACGTTGGCGAGGTAAGTTTAGATTTCAAACCACATCTTGTGTAACAATGAAGCCTCTGCACCCTGATCGAGGAGTGCTCGCACAGTACACTGCACATTGTGCTGCCTAATCAACTTAATTTGGGCCGTAGCCAGTACTGTAGTAAATTCCCTCTGGGGTGAGGTCGACATTGGGGTTGCAACTTACGGTGATCTCGCCGGTAGTCAGGAAGTTATCTCGGGTGAAGGCCTTTTTGTTTCTTGAGACTTAGACGAAGCATGATATGCGTCGTGAAGTAGTGAATGATGGCTCATCGAGCAAATATTACACCTTCTCTTGGACTTGCAGTCCCTCGCTAATGTGTTCCTAGGCAATTGTAACAACGGTTTAGGTTCTTAATCTGTTCATAACGTTCATGCGGAGCCATTGATTGAAACTGATCGCATCTTGCTAAATAATAATGTTGCTTGGAGCAAATGACGCAGGAGGAAACCTCATCTCCCCTTGATGGACTGCATGGAACACCTTGGTTTCTATGCACCTGATATGAGAGGTTGGAGTGGGAGCCTTGCCAGTGTCCAGTTTAGAGGGTCGCCCTGTCTCTAGTGCCTCAATGCGATCCTCTAAGATGAGGCGATGTGTTTAAACGTTGGCAATAATACCGCTGAATCTTCCTCTGAATTATCATCAGCCCGAAGAATCGGTTTAATATAAGCTCCCCACAGGACTTTGCTGTCAGCATCGAGACAATTTACGATTTTATAAGCCAGCCAGTAATCCCAAGCTTCAATTGCTTGCCCTAAATTTTTCAACGGATTTACAAAATGCCTAGTGGTGTCAAGTATGTTACTTAAATCAGAGGCTCCCCTTGCGCACTTACTCAGCAGCTCCAATTTCTCTAGATGGGCATCCACGATGCGTCGTGGTTTATAGTACTCCTTCTTGAGCAATTCCCACGTGGTTTGGTAATTACAGTCCCGAATTTTCACATCTTGAATAAATTTGGCAGCCTTACCTGTCAAATAACCCTTCAAATATTTTAGTTTATGGGCATCCCCCAACGATGAATTATGAATTGTGCTGGTGAATAAATCGCAGAACTCTGGCCAGTCCTCATATGTACCGGAGAATTTCGAAATATTAAGGGCTGGCAAGTGTGCGACGTGGGGCAATAGAAATGGTGCCACAGTTGTATTCAGCTGAGTTTGTGGGGTCTGAGCTGCGGGGGACGCTGTCGTATCAGCATTCTGCACCTCATAAGAAGCCACAATATCTGTTAAATGTTCTTCGCACTGCTCCATTTCCATAGTGAACGCATCAAATTGACTCTCTTCTTGGTAAGCCTCACTCGCGGGCTCTTCTCGAATAATTATATCCATGTGAGTTAATCGCCATTCAGCCCACTGTTCACGAAGTCTCTGCAATCCTAAATTTGCAAGTGCCTTTGACAGGTGGGGAGCTCAGCTATTCTTATATTTGTCAATTATTCTTCGTATGTTCGTAGCCCGATGTTTCTGCTGATTTATAAGCTTATTAACGGTAGACGGTACCATTTCCGTAATTATAAATTAAGTGTCGGATTAATATATTATGCGCGCACTGTTATGGTGAATAGTCTCTGCAAAATAAACGACACAACATAAACGTGTTCAAATTATCTGTATCAATATGCACATAATTAGTAGATTAAGCTATTACGGTTACACCTTTGCTCTACATGCACGCACCAATCCGGCTCGAAAGACCATATTTTCGATATTACGTTGTAAAGAGGACTGTGAGTTTGCTGTGCGAGTAGGTGCATGCATGTAAATGAGCGATAGCTATTTATTTTGGTGAAAGTTCTTTATTTTGTTTGTGATCATTTATTTTGTACAAGATTATATCGGGACGAGCACAATACGCATATCATTACAAACTCAATCAAAAGAGCAATGTCAAAATCACTATATCGAAATCACTATAACTCAAATCTATATCTCATAACACCTAATGTTTATAACAGAAGAAAATCACTAACGCTTATAACCCGCTTATAACACAAGAATACAAAACTATAGTCTGGAACTACACAAACCCTTCACTTGGACACGCAGCCGAACCTTGCGCTGATGGTCTGCAACCTCTCTCACCGGCAACACACTCCAATACACCGAAGAAATCGACATCCGATGCCAGCGAGCAGAGTCTGAATGTCTGAGCGGGCCTATCATTCATCTCTCTCGCTACCACTCTCACGCGAGCACGTAGCGAAAAGGGGCGCTGCGAGCTCTCGCTTCGTTCCGGACTCGCGCCGTCCTGCTCCCGCCTTCCAAGCTCAGGTGGGTTCGCATGGCGTAAAAGGGCAGCGCCACGGACCCACTCATTCGCCATGCGCACACGCTCTCTCGGTCCATGCTAGTCGTTCATTTGTAGCGTAACTCGTGTAAAACCACAAACACACTGGTAATCGGTGTTCCTCTAATCATACGATTAAAAAACGGTTTCTTTCAGGACGAAATTAAAAAGATACGTATTATTTCGAGTTCAAGTTTAATGGACGTGACAGATGTAGCAAAATTGTTAGAAAGTATGAGTTTGAGATCAGACAGAGAACTTACAGACAAGGTTGGAGATTATACACTTCCAGAAAATCACCTCATTGTTTTCACAGGTCTAAATTAGGAGAATTTGATACAGTTACGTGAAATCTCTCGGAACGTCAACCAAGCTACCTAGCGGTAATTCGAACAACATGATTTCTGCTTTACTTGGACTTGGGCAGTTGTTCTCGAGTCTTCGCCGGACTAGACGTATATCACACGTTAGTCGTAAAACGTAAACATATACAAGTCCTTTATAAATAATAGTCTTGCAAATTAAAGTGCCAGTTAAAACGGTTTAACTGGTACTATCATTAGTAACAAAAAGTTCAAGCTTAAATACCGTTGGTCAAAATGGCCTCTCATATAAAAAACACTAACTCATTACCGATAACCAGTGATGATTAAACTTTAGAAAATAATAATAACAGTAGTGATAACTAGAAACCAGTATACAGTAAGAGGAATAGAAGCAGCCCAGACCAGATAATAAACATTGAAAAACGGCAAACGCATATCAAAGCCTATTGACTGAGCAAACCGATAGATACATAAAATCCATTTAATCTTCTTCCATCGGGTGAAGAAAAAGTAGACGGAAATGAAACTACCTCAAAAGTAAGTACGCAAAAATCTCCTCCAATTTTTGTCAGCGGGGTAGAGAATCTAGGACCATTAAAAAGCTTGCTGGATAAAATATCAGAAAATAACTACACGTTAACAACACTCTCTAACAACGGAGTGAAAATTCTGCCTAATTCGCCCGAAAAATACTTATCAATAAAAAAGAAAAACACACAATTCTTTACTTATCAAAGAAAACAGGATAAAAGCTACAAAGTTGTGTTCAGAAACATTCACCCCTCAGTCGATATCAATGATTTAAAAACAGCAATTGAGGAATGTGGTCACAAAATAACAAGACTGTCAAATATCAATGAAAGACTAACTCAAAAACCGTTACCTCTCTTATTTGTTGAAATAGAAGCAAATGCAAACAATAAATCGATATACGAAATTAATAAACTGCTAAATACAATTGTTAAATTTGAAGCACCTCGCAAAAAGAGAGATATACCACAATGTATGAAGTGTCAAGGTTTTGAACATACCAAAAATTACTGCTATAGGAGCCCGGTATGCGTTAAAAGCGCAGACAACCATTTAACTCAAAATTGTCCAATAATAGTAAAAACACAAGATATTAAGTGCACGAATTGTAATGGTAACCATCCTGCTAGCTACAAGGGGTGCATCGTTCGTAAACAGCTCCAGCAAAAGCTTTATCTAACATTAAGAGAAACAATAATACCTTCTCAAAATAAATTTGAAAATTCAAATACAGTAAAAGCTAACTTGACTTACGCACAAGCTACTCGCAACGGACCACAGCAAAAATCAAAACAAACAGAATCTTTTGAGATACACTCACAAAGTCAAACACAAACTCAGACTTGAATTTAAATAAACTTGAATCGATGATGATGCAGTTGATGAGTAGGATGGACACAATGCTAAATCTTCTCTCATGTTTAGTAAATAAAATTCAACAATGAAATTAAAATAGGTATTTGGAATGCAAACGGTTTAGGGTAGAGAAGCCTTGAACTAAAAAAATTTTTAATCGAGCATAATGTTGATGCCATGCTAATCTCCGAAACTCACTTTACGCAAAAAAATTATTTAAAAATTCCACAGTACTCTATTTATGAAACCAACCATCCAGATGGAAAAGCACATGGTGGAACAGCAATAATAATAATTAAATCAAATATTAAACACTATGAAAATGAAAATATTTCTAATGAGTATCTGCACGCAACTGGGGTGACTATTGAAGATAACAAAGGATCGTTTACAATATCTGCAGTATATTGTCTACCCAAATACACTATCAAAGCAGAATCATTTCAGAAATTTTTCCGAGTCTTAGGGCATCGTTTTATTGCTGCAGGTGATTATAATGCTAAGCATCCATGGTGGGGATCACGAGCATCAACTCCTTCTCCTCGAGGTAGACAACTCTATGAGGCCATGCAGTGTGAAAAACTAATTCCAATTTCAACAGGAGAACCCACCTACTGGCCTTCGGACAAAAATAAAACACCAGACCTGATTGACTTCGCAATTGTAAAAGGAATTAACCAGGAACACTTTACTGACACCTCGTGTTTTGATCTCTCTTCAGATTACTATCCGATTATTGTTTTATTTAATCAAGAACTGAAAATGGGTAAAAAATCAAGTTATCTTAGTGATAAAAAAACTGTTTGGATAAAGTTTAAGGAATACATAAACAAAAATTTATCATGTAACTCTTCATTAAGGTCAGCAGAAGAACTAGACAAATATGCAAGATGTTGAAGACTTTAATATGCTACTACACAGTGCAGCCAAGGAAGGAATCCCGCGATACACGCAATCAAATGTGACGAAAACTATCCCAAAATATATAATTGAAAAAATACAAGAAAAAAGGAGATTAAGAAAAAGTTGGCAGATCACCAGAGCAAAGCCTATTAAAACTACGTTAAACAAAATAACTAGAGAATTAAAAAACATGCTTATCGAAGAAAAAAATGCTGGACTCCAAAGGTATTTAGAAAATCTAACTCCAACTGAGGCTACTGATTATTCGTTGTGGAAAGCTGCAAAAAAACTAAAGCGACCGCAGCTGCACATACCGTCAATTAGAACAAATTTTGGGGATTGGGCAAGAAACGACTTAGATAAAGTAAATACCATCGCCGAGTACTTAAGTAGTTGACATTCAAGAAAATTTTCCAACAAAAAATGTAAAATTGAAAGAAGTTCTACAGTGTATAAAACAACTTAAAGATAAAAAACACCTGGCTATGATAATATCAATGATAAGATAATTAAGGAACAACCTATCAAAGCAATGCAATTTTTAACCATTATAATCGACGCAGCTTTTCACTTAAACCACTTCCCTAGCCAATGGAAAGTTGCTCAAATTATTTTAATACCATAACCTGGTAAAACCCCAGATCATGCTTCATCCTACAGACCTATAAGCCTACTTCCTATAATGTCAAAAATCTGTGAAAAAATAATACTTAAGAGGTTCAATAAAATCATCAATGCTAAGAAGATAATCCCAAATCATCAATTCGAATTTCGTAATAAACATTCTACTATCGAGCAAGTTAACAGATTAACATTTAAAAAAGAGAAGCCATGGAAAACAAAAAATATTATACTGCTGCTTTCTTTGACGTAGAAAAAGCTTTCGACAAAGTTTGGCATAAAGGTTTACTAAAAAAACTTCAAAGAATACTCCCGACAAACCTCTACAAGATACTTAAATCCTACTTAACGAACAAATTCTTTCAAGTTAATATCAATGAAACATTGACAAATATTTTTCCTATTAAAGCTGGAGTGCCTCAAGGAAGTGTACTACTATAGGGCCTACTCTGTACTTGCTATTATACACTGCGGACTTACCTGCAGCTCAAGATATGACTATTGCCACATACGCAGACGACACTGCAATTCTCTCTATCAACTTTTGTCCCAAGGAAGCCTCTGTACAGCTACAAAAATATATAGATAAAGTCGAAAAATGATTCAGTCGGTGGTTTTAAACGTCAATACACTTTTACCATACTAATACCAACTAACTCATGTAGTTGACTACTGTGAACTCAGATATATCTTCCACTTAAATACGCCACCCTCCTTCACTAGGTGATCGATGATAGTGGTTCCTGGATTCTCTCCATATACGTTATCAAATGTAGATATATTTGTCGGTCAAACCCGATATCCACGTGCACTGGTAGCTGATGATGATGTAACCTAGAACCGCTCCATATGTTATCTTATTTGTTATATTTGTTGTCCTTAGACTAATTTGTGGCTTTTTTTCTTCTATTTCCTTTTTAAGTTCCTCTAACTCAACTGATGGGTGCATATTTTTAAGGACAGTTTTATATGATTCATCTTGTTTTCTCTGGTAGGTGTAAAATTCTGTTTTCTTTTTTTAAGCTCTTCTACTATGGACAGGTATTTTTCTGAAGTATTTGATTGAATTTTGACTTCATAATTTGAGAGTAATTTAAGCGTATAGTTATTTTCAGCAATTTTATTTAAAAGATCTTTAAGTGGTCTTATGTCTTCCACACCACTGACATATATAGGAGGTGATTTTAGGGAGTTTACCTTGTGTATTTCTTTTCTTTTTGAAGATTTGATTCATCTGGAGTTTTTTGGAGAGTTGAAAATGAGATTTTTAATTCAACCGGTTTGTTTAGCCAATAGTCATGAATGTAGGAATAAATTTTTTTTTATTTTCTTATATTTTAAATATATATGAAAGTATTTCTTATTTTGATGAACCACGATCATGACCATGAACCCCTACTACCCTCCTGATACTACTGCACCAAGGGATGTAGTTATGACCTGCGCTGCGGGGAATCTCTCCTCCTGCTGCCATAGAAACGACGACGTGGCGCATATATTAATTTCAAACCATAATTTTCTTTTCTTAAATTTGTTTTTCAGCTTATTATTAAAACTTTCTTTTCTTATTGATAAATGCCGAATATTATAAGCACATAAAAATTATTTTTGTAAATACCCAAGATCACTGATATAATAAACTATAGGAAAAAGACTGATACCGAAGATTATTACCTTTTTTTATATAAAATACAGCAATCTACCCTAGTAAAAATGTTAGTTAGAAAAATAGCCATTTATTTTCAGTTAACTTTATATTTTATAATCATGTACTAACTTTAATAAATCATTATCGCCATATGTAATTTTAAACCTTTGAGTGGATTATATTAATCTTTAGAAATTATTAACACTCTATTTATAAAATATGGCTAATTTTCTAGGTTCTAAAAAAAAAAATAATAAATTAAGTGCAAATTGTTAAATAAATCCTTACGCATTAATCATAATTGTAATCTTTCTTTTATACGTTTTAACTGAACTAACAACCATCCTAGGTGTGAAGTGTAAAAGTTTATAAAGTTTAATACTTGCAAACAGATGTAAAATTATAATAAAACCTTTAAGGACTATTTCCTCTACACAAATATTGAAACTTATCTGGAAAATTTCTGTTACATCCTGTTGTCTTCCGCTATTTAATTGCGTATATTTTAAATTTTCTTTTAATTAATTTATGAATTTTTAAGTCTCTTTTGAAAAATGTTACAAAATTTCTATGCGTTTAAATAAAAAAATTTTCAAACAGTCGATCCTTTCTCAGGTCAGAAAATTTCGAGCTGTAGAAATTTTTTTATGTACATTTCGTACTAGCCGGGTCCGGATGCCCTTC
>JAYJLV010091496.1:0-13048 GCA_036873485.1 Torymus texanus | reverse complement strand
ATCACGGATTCGGCTCAAATTTTAGGATATGTTTTTGGATGTAGAAACATGAAGAAATCTCTGATATTAGACCCTACCGCTTAAACAACCTTAAATTTGAGATATCTTTAGCTTTATTTTGAAAAAATCTTGGAAAAACCCTGTTTTTGAAACCGTAATAATTTAATCTTAGAAAGTCTTAAATATAAGTTCAAAAATAAAAAATAGAACTAGAGAAAACGAGCTTTTATTTCCTTTTTTCAGATTTCAAAAATATTGAGCAAAGAAAGTAAGTCGTTAAACCCTTAAATTTACGGTTCGATTTCATGCATATGTGGTTCATTTTCGTTGTTTAAATTTAAAATTTCATAACTTTAGAAAGCCTCAATATTTTTTAAATTTAAAAAAAAAACAAATAAAAGCTCGTTTTCTTTATTTTTACTTTCTCTTTTAAACTTATATTGAAGGCTTACTAAAATGAAATGGTTACGGTTTTAAAAACAGTCTTTTTCCAAGATTTTTTTCAAAATAAAGCTAAAAATATCCATAACTTGAGATTCTTTACACGTTAAGATCTAATATTAGATTTCTTCATGTTTCTACATTCAAACGCATACTCCAAAATTTGAGCCGAATCCGGATTCCTGACACTCTCCTAGTGAGTTACTTTTAAGCCTGCAAGCGCATGCACAAACGTCTGTGCACAGACTGCATATACTTACATCTATACAGATGCGCGCGCACCTCAAACTAAGCTGACGCAGCCGCAAATCAAACAGCTGAGCTCTAATGGGCTTAAAAACGAGAATATAACTGTGCGCATAGTGTAAGCTATCAATGTAATGTAATGTAATATTATATCAAGCTCGTACATTTTGACTCTATACTAAGAGACTTTAGTATTGGAGAAGCGGATCGAATTAGCACTGCTCGAGATGTCGAGAAAAAGAGAGACAAGAAGTGTAGCGCGCGCATTTATTGGCTCGCGTCATATTTTGGTCATCCCCACCGCTGCGCTCTACTGATGAGGCGCTGGAGAGGGGATAGGTGACTGAATTTTTCGACTGAAAATTTGACTGGTCTAGAGCCCATGTAGCGGCATGTTCACTCATTCGCCGTCCCATAAGAAGTTATCACTTCAAAAATTCAAGTCGCTAACTTATTTCTATTTTGAGATATTTTATTTTGGGAAAATTTGTTTACTTTAGCCCATAGTGCGCCGTCAGGATTCGAGTCGAGAGCCCTAACCACTAAGCTACCGATCGCACTACTCCCAGTTCACTCTGTGAGCCTTAATCATCGAAGCGCCGGTAATACAGGTTTCTTCCATGCGCCGACTAGTCCCTAATCTCATTCCGTTATACCCAAACGCGAACTATCGGCCTCCTTTATTTCGCCGCCGATTGCGAGCGCAACCCTAGGCGCGATACTTCTCCCTGCTCGACTCGGACTCCTGAGTGTGAGAGTCTCGTAGACACACACACACACACCGCCAGTGTTCTATGTAAGCATCTCTGTTTATTGTGAGAAACTGTGCGCGATCAACACTTGAGGGATGATTCCCAAAACCACCAAGTTCCATTTATGCGACGATGGGACTGTACCACTAATTTTATGAATTTTTGTTCAACAAAATAAAATACAAAGTTGTTACAGAAAAATAATTTTACAATATTTTGTTAATATTCTTTCTTGCCTAAGTTGATGTCTTGAAAAAAGGTAGGTGACTGATCATGGTGATTACGATAATTGTAATAATTTGATAAACAAAATTCAAACAGAATATTGTTCTGTAGGCTTATCGCTCTGGCTAGCAGATTTGAATAATTTTATTAACAACGAACAAAATTTTTTCTTTAAAAATAGAGCCAAAAAATAATAAATTATTGTTATAAATAAATACTTCTGGTTCCTGCCAGAGTCATGAGTGTGTAAAATTAATTGTTAAAATTTTAGCGTGATTGATTTAATAAAATTTTTTTTAAACGACATGACCAATTTAAAAATGTCGTTTTGAGAAAGATTGAGTAACAGATTTTTTATAAAAAAATGATACTTACACTTATCAGCTACACCAGGTGCAATATGCAAAATCAAATCCGTTTTTTGAAACTCTTACATCAGATCCTTAATATCTAATAAACAATAAAAATATACATCCGCCTCTCAAACGAGACACACTTGCCTTCCCGGGGCGTCGAGGACGCGGTGTAACGACGAGACGGCAGCGACGATGACAGCAACGGCAGCGTCTTAAAGTGAAAACGATGAAATTACGCCGTAGAGTCATATAAAACCGCTTGCTCTCTTTCCCTCTCTCTCTGTCTCAATCTCTCCCGCTCTCTCTTGCTTATGCTCCTTCGTCTCGAGAAAAGCTCCGGGAAAACACATGCATATTGCGCTCGCGCAGGGATATTAAAATTTCGCATGTGTATATATATATATATATACGTATATATGCTTGCTTCGATGGGGAAGGGGAGAAGAGAAGTTGTTTGACTGAGCGAAATTAAAAGTGGATGAGGATTGATGTCGAATGGGAGGAGGATTTGATGTCACTGAAGAGGCTGGTGGAAAAGTTATAATATTCTTATGGGTGGGGAAGAAGATTAAAAGCGAAGTTGAGGTTTTTGGAAAGTCTATATATGAGTAGAGAGTATTAGTCTTTGTAATATATACTAGTAATTGTTGAAGTTCTATTTCAATTAAGAGCAGAGGGATAAATAGATTTTGCAATAATATGTCAAAATGAATGGAAGTTTCAAAATAGACTGGGAGCGAAAGAGTGAATTAATTTTAGTTCAAGTATTGGATTATTTATTGAGTATTGGATTATAGAAATTTACAAATTGGAACGTAGAGGTCGCATGATGTTCATTACAATAATAAAATTATCTCATAACCATATTACAAAAATTCACTTTCCTTGTATCGAAATAAAATACGGAAATTGAAATTCCGATGCATCCAAATTATAACTCGCTCCTCATTCCTTAAGTACCTTCATTATTATTTTTATTAAAATTCATATTGAATAAAATGGATTCTATGAAATAAAATCCACGAAAATCTATATTAACAGACTTCGAATCTATTGTAAATAAATGCTGCATTAGCATATTCACGTGATTATGTATTTAACGTCGTATGTAAAAGAGCTTATTTATTAATCTTCCATAAGAATATACATACATATATAATGTTGTCATTTTCAAATATAAATCTGTTTCAATGATAGCAATTATTAAGCTTGGAATGAATTACCAAATAAGCTCCTCTCTGTATATTTTACAAAATATAATGTAACATATTTTCCGAGATTATTATTATTATGATTATGTAAATATTGATGTTTACTCTGATGAAGTAAATAAACTATACCATAAACTTTATACTATCATAATAAATATTATAAAAATTATAAACGTTTATAGAGCAAGTAGTACCGTTGAAGTTTAGTCAGCCGTTTCACAACCATATATTCGGCTTCCCGAAATAACCGAATAAGTCCACTTTCTTTGAAAATCGAGATAACCCCGGAACTTATATCTTCAAATAGGCCTTTTTTATTTACCATTTTCAGTAGTAGCAAAAATATTGCCGTAAAGCTACAATTCACCCGAAACGTAACCAGATAAGTCCATTTTACAAATTTTGTGCTCGGAATAACTGGATAAATCCATAATTTTTTTCGTTTATCGTAGTTACCATTTATTTTATCTATCAAAATTGAATGTGAATATGATGGCTAATATATATTTATATCTGTTTATTTAACAAATTACTATACACTTTCAAATTATAAACATTTTAAAATTTTTATAATATTAATACAATACAAATGGTCGTAAATTTAATAGGAATGTCAGAAAAATGGAAATTTCTTGAATAAGTTAGAAGAATTCATCGAACAATTGCTAATTTTGTAATTTATTGACCTGTTTTAAAATATTGATCATAAACTCGACTTTTATATCCATATTAATTATATTTGCAGTAGAGGCGTTAAAATTCTTGGTTTTATCACCAGATCAACAATGGATTTTAAAAGCCCTGCATCATTAATTTACCTGTATCGATCTCTGGTAGTGCCGGTTCTTACCTACGGCTCTGTTATATGGTCTCCGTTCACTGCTCAGCTAATAAAACAGATTGACAAAGTTCAACCCAGATTTCTGCGCATCCTCTCGTTTCGCGTGAACTCACCTATGCACCCTTTCGATCATAATTATACTGAACCTGCTGCCCATTTTAATATAATGATTATATATTTGCGTTCAACATTATATACGGTTATATTAATTGTGATTATTTACGGGACATTTTTCGCTCACAATCTTCCGTCTACGCTCTTAGAAATGCTAGCAACTTATTGAATTCACGTCTCATTCCAATTTCACTTATTATGCAACCTTTCCACGTATTCTCAGGCAATGGAACTTGCTACCGCAAGAAATTAGTATAACCTCAAATAGATTATTATTTAAACGACTTGTCCGCGATCATATAAGCGTTATCTCGTAAATTATGTCTTGTCTCGCAACATTACTGTACATAATACTTTGTAATTGGGTCTTGAACCCGTTCAATAAATAAGTAAAAATAAAGACGAACCGCATTATCAGATAAGTCCACAGTTCCCGAAATAACCAGATAAGTCCATACTTTTTTTAGTTCTTCTTCGTTTTTAATGTATCAGAAAATGTATAATCTGTTCGAACAAGCGTGTAAATATGTGTTTTGAATGTGTCAATTGACTAGTCAAGTATCGCGACTCATCTCGTTTCTTCCGATCTTACATATAAGTTTGAACATTAAAACCCATTTTTCTCAGAAACGCGAGAAGTGGATTTATTCGGTTATTCCAGGAAACCATAGATATATAAACCCTTTATTTTTATAAGATTTCTTCCAAAACATTAATTCCACCTAAGATAAACATCACATTCTTCACTTTATTTGACGCGTGCACTCACCTCGGTCATCAAAATCTCACCTAAACCTCACTTCGATCTCCCGCTTGCACTCTCACATCACTCGCTCAAAAGAGCCCCTAAATCAACAAAACTCACACACTATACGGTACACACCTTCGAACCCGAAAATTACCCCTTTCTCGCGTTCGCGCGCTCGTAAAACTGGCGAAACGAACTGCCTCCTAATTCTTCTTCTTCTTCTCCTACTTCTACCACCTCTACCATCCCCTACTGCTTGCAACCTCGGAATTTCCTCCTTGATACTCTTACGCAAGGAAAGAAATTCTCATCCTCTGCCACGCGGCGAGCATCGACTGCCGAGCGTAAAACTTTGAATTAGCCGGCCGTTAGGACGAGAAAGAGGGAGGCTTTTTATTTCTGCGAGAAAAAGAGAAAGGCAGGTCTAAGCGGCTTTGGCGCCGAGACGCCGAGGAGACCAGTGCGGAGCTCGAGTGGCGTGCTTGGGTTCTCTGTGTGTAGTAGGGAGGCTTCTTTTTCAGAGAGGGGCGTAGAAAAGTTAGAGCGGTTGTTATTATACTCGAGAGGTGGGGAGGAGGCTCTGTGTATTTTTTTTTTGTTCTCAGATGAGAAACGTTGGTGCGTTGCGATTAGAAATAATAGACTTTTGTTGGCTGGTTGAAAGAGGAATATTGTGAAATTAAGGAGGCGAGAAAAACGTCTAGCAATACTTTCAGCCAGATGATTTTTATGGGAATTTATTTTAATTTAATCGATCGTTTAATTATTTCATTGTTTATAAAGATGAATTTTTAAGCATTGTTTCTATTAAAATTATAAAGGATTAAGAAAATGAAGTGAACTATATAGTTACAAAGCTCTTTACACAATTAAATAGCAAAGTCAATCCAGTATTATTAATAGTAAATTAAGCTACGTCTCACGGCAACTGCAATAAACGAAATATGAGTATTATTAGAGTAAACATTTTCCAATTAAAACATCAAGGATAGTAGGAGGCGAAAATTAATATACATGACAATTTCACTTCTAACCGCATATTTATTAATCTCGACACGCTGTTCTATGATATATATTATTAATTTCGAAGCTGTGAAATGATACTATAAACAATTCGTATAATTATCCGATAAATTTATCATTCAGACGAATAACATTTACATTTATAATATCATATTTAGAATACCAATTAAATAGTGAATTATAAATTTCACCAGCCACGTATCCGATAAACACTTCAACCTACACACCATCATTCACCACGTGCCCAACCAGCCAACAACAATCCTCCTCAATCCAACACCACCTCGGATAAAAATCGAACCAGACATACCATCACGTATCCGTAAACGACCGCCTGTCAGACACACATACACACACACACACACGCACACAAACACATCTCCCCTCTCTCGAAACGCTACAAGCAGACGGTGTATATATTCATCCTGGATCACGAATCTCGCAGCGGTCGAGAAATTTCGCCGTTCGCGTTATATTCCTCGCGCTTGAAATTCTTTCAATTTACATCGGTAAAGAGCTACGTTGTCGGAATAAAAGGCGCTACTGGTATGGTAGCGGTATGGCGATGTAGGGAGAGAAGAAGAGTGGAGGGGTATATATAGATACGAGTCGGACGTGTCCGCGCGCTCGAGAGCATCGAGATATGACGATATCGAATTGAAATGCCTGGTCGAACGCGACCGACGGAAGAGCGACGGACGCTCGTGCGCGGTCAAATAAGAGACAAAGAGATGGAGGTGAGGAAGCGAAAGGAATAAAAATGGGGTGAGAAGACGGGTGTTGGAAGGGTAGTGGTAAGAGAAATAGTAAGGCGAGGAGAACGGAGATATGGAGTTATTTTTAAGCGCTGTTTCAAATGTGGTTCGAGTTTTTATGTTTTTTTAGTTTAATTTTTTTTTTTAATTTAATACGAGATTCTTGAATAACATTGCAAAATGAAAATATTATGTTTACTATTGACGTTTGTAAGATGATTTTTGACATAATAAAAGTAAATAAAAATTTACAATTTAGTTTCTTAATATCCGTTTATTAATATTCTTAATAGATAAGTAAATAAGTATTAAGGTTGATTGAAAGTTATGAATAAACAGTAATCTGTAAAAAAAAGAATTTCAATGAATAGTCTCGATAAATATTGATAAAAATCGTATAAATTTCTTACAATTATAAAGAATCCGTACAAATTGGAACATTGATTGATATACTAATTAACCGGAGAAAAAAGGAAATATTTAAAACGTTATTTTTTCAATTTTTACTACTGACTGTGGCATCAAATATTGATTTTTCTACTTATTTTAGCAAACTTCACCCTGATTTTTATCAATTTTTCCTTGACTTACGGTAATCATTATTTTTTTTTATCAAATTCCATATTTATGATAATTTTCTTAACAAGAGTATTGATTTTATACGATTCCCTAGATTTTCCTACTTTTTACGCATTCGTTGGGGTCCTACTTTATAAATAACAGATAATCATAATACTTCAGAAAGAAAATGATCAATAAAAGTTTCAAAAAAGTGACGTGTATGCATAAAAGCAAATAAATAAGGAACACAGAAAATATAAGTAAGATGATGCAACGTATAAAAACTACATTTATTAAAAAGCGTTGAAAACAAAATCACAATAACAAAAAGGAAAGTTCTCTCGGGTAGGAGAAAAATACAAGACGAGCGCGTCGACCGGGCGCGAGACACGGCAACACAAATAATATGTGTATGTGTGTGTATATAACAGGGAAAAAGACAGCTCGGCTATCCAGAAAGAAAGCTAGAGAGAAAGAGAGAGAGAGAGAGAGAGAAAGATATTCTGACCTGCTTCACGGCTGGAACATTTATTATAACCGAACGTCTCTCACCCCTTTGTCGAATGGACTTGCGATGCAAGCTCGCGCGAGCGCGCGGGAGAAATGCTCGGGGGCGGAAGACAAATGCGAAACGTGCGGAAGCCGAGGCACATCGTGAATCGCGATGATCGTCGAACGATAAGGCGCGCGCGGAAAATCCTCGCGATTTTTCCTCTCGCTCTCTCTCTCTCTCTCTCTCTCTTTCTGTCTCTCTTTTCCGGAGTGATTTCGATCGTAAATAAGCCGGTTTTGGAATAGATATTGTTGATAGAATTTTTTAAGATATGCTGGAAGTTTTTATTTTACAGTACTTATTTTTTAGTGTACAGTGAACTGTTGACTGGGATGTTTATTTTTTTATTTGATGCCAGTCGTTGTATACATGAGTAATATTCATCCCACTCCTCGGTCTTCATTCTCCTCCGTTCCCCTCCAGCTGACAATAACTTCAGAGGGAATGAAGGAAATGTCGCCAGCCGATAGAGTCAAGGGTCAGAGGCGCAGGAGGCCTCGCCGGGGAGCAAAGTCCTTAGTGACAAAAACTTTAAAAAAGTCAATGTTTTTGTCACCGGCATATTGTTTATTATCTTTTAATAAGTGTCACGTGGTATTAAGAACAACCTCTCCTCTCGCCTACCTGATTGTAAATGGCAATTAATTAATATAAAATGATGTAAATAAAAATAATATTCATTTTTATACTTCTAAAAAAGTTTTTATTTCATTATAGTGTATAATAATAACAAATATTGTAAAATAGTTCCACGATGATTATGTAATATGTAAGATAAATATATATTAAAATTCTTCATTATTTAATTTGTTTCATACCTATAGTGACGTTACTATAACATAGTTTCCAACGCACTATGTTGCCTATTTAGTATTCGTGCAATCATTATTGTAATGGTTAAGTGCTTCATTTAACGTTTTTTTAAATAATTTTTTCTGCAACTCACATGTAAATTGATGTGTTTTTCTATGTAGAGCAATATGCGACTATGCACAACAGTTCTTGTACATCTAACCTAACTTCAACTGTTAGAACATATTGGTGGTAATTTTAAAGTATATATATGAAATGGCTATTTAAATTTTTTATATATTGAATTAGTTAAAAAAGTAAAATGGATTAATTACGAAAAATGTTATGTTAAATAAATATCATATTATCAAAAAATATAATAAACATGTATAAATAAATATAAAAGTTAAGAATGACAAAAACATGCTTTTTATAAATTAAATTCTATAAACGTATTAAGAGTTACTTTATGTAAGTATTCGTTGGCTCTTTAAATATTTATTTCTACACTAACATAATATTTTCTCTGGTATTGATTAATGATATACTTTGTTAATCGTAAAAGTTCATTCAAATTTTCTGCTAAAATATAACTTCTGATTAAAAAAAGAATTCACTTCAAAGTACACAATACATATTACTTACAAGAACCGTCATAGTTTAAAACAATTAGAAGGCTCAATCTCCACATCCAATTACAACAATACATCTATCACACACCCGCTAACATCTTCTCGATCGACCCATTCAATTACCCATTCATTGCCGATGTTTTTGCCCCCTCGCACCCGAACCGTAAAAAATTTGGCGAGAATTCAATACACCGTCGATGCAAAATAGAGAGTCGCGCGGTGTTGAGGAGAGGCCGCAACCGCGTGAGCACGCAGGTGTGTAATGCAATAACGCGAATATCGATTTTTTACGAACAAGCTTGCAGGAAATTGGTTTTCGTTTTTGAGTGCAAACCGTCCGCGAAGTCAAAGGCTCCCCGTTTACGGAAAGACGGTGTGCGCACGAGTGCAAGCAAGCAAGGTGGAAAAAGACCTTTTGTTGTGTGTGCGGGCTGCTTTAATTAAATGCATTTTTCAGGTGGGAGAGAATTGCGACTTTATTGGAAATCCGATGTAGTTTCGAAAAAAAAGAAAAAAAAAAGAAACGAAGAGTGGACTGGGGTATAGGAAAATTTCGAAGATATTCTTTTGTAGGTATTGTTAAGACTACGTGTTGGAAAGTTTCGCGCTGAATTTTCAAGGATAGAACGTTAATTATTTAAAGTTAAGGGAGCAGGATGTTCTGCCTTTGTACCAGAGATATTTTTATCCTTTGTGAAAATTTTTAATCTCTTTTTTACTCAAGGCTAACTTTAAAAAAAAGGTTAACGATAGATCGTTAGCCTCTCTCGAGCTTGCTGCTCGTAAAAAATGCACCGACGTAAAAAGAGCAGGTGAGGGGAAAGTAGGTAAAATTAAAAAAAAAGTCGACTACCCAACTTTAAGATCGTTGAATTTGCAAGAAATATTAAAATTAAGAATACAGAAATCCGATAATATCTTTTAAATTTTATAAAAATGTAAGATTTGAAAAACAGAGAAAGAGAGTAGCCCTTGGGAAATTTCAGAAAATTTAAAAATGTCAAAGTCACCAATATATTCAAGCGTAGCTACAGAAGACTATTTTTATCACGTACGCATAGATTTACTTGACATTTTATTCTTCTCGGGAGAAAGATCAAATTTTGCTTTGAATATCATATTTTTATTTACTGTAAACAACGTAGGAAAACCAATTTTCGCAAGTTTATGTAGGTTATTCATAGTTTGAATTTCCAAAGTACTGTTAACAATAAAAAGTAACAATTTAAAAAAAAATATTAATATTTTAACCATTTAAAAACTATTGTGTTTACTTCGTAACATTATAAAAGTTGATAAAAAAAATAGTACTAAAGAATAAAAAGAACAAAGCAAAATTGCAGCTCGTATTATATATAATATGTACATATACTACTGTCAAGAAAATTATTATTATATTTCACCAAAAAGTAACTATAAAACACAACAGTAACCGTTAAACACTACCCCTGTGGAAAAAAAATAAAACTCTTCCGTTCCTTGCCGCAAACCCATTTCATAACCAAATCCGTGCTCCCAGCGATAAACTAAACACAACACCTGCACTCAGCGTAAATCCGCGTCGCCGTGTGCCTCCCCCCTGCCTCCTCATTTTTTCATTCAAATCCCTACGAAACGAAACGCGCTAGCGAACGAGTCACGCGACTCGGTGGCAACGACGGCGGCTCCTTTGCATGAGATTTGTAACGGCTGCGCCGGTGGAGTTACGCCGATTGAAATTCATGAAAGCTGGGCGCGGGCCCGCGCCTTTGGACATCGGCGAGGTTGCAAATCTCGCGCGGCGTAATGAAATCGCGGCGGTTGAGGAAAGAGAAGCCGAGCGTCGAGATTTCCGCGTTCGTATTGTGATGGGGGAGGTGGGAAAGACGCTGGAAATTGTGGTTTTTCAAGAGTATGACGATAGAAATTGTTTCTTTTTTTGACAGTATCGTTAGATGGTTTGAATTACTGCGATGTTCCGAAAATTAATTAATTAATTTTTAAATGATAAAGTTCTTTTAGCAAAAAGTGTATGATATGCTTAATGAATTCAACTGTTTTTCGTAAAAGTTTTTTATGAGAATAGATGAGTTTGCATAAAGAAGGACAATTCACACTATTTTAAGGAGAACAACAATTTAAAAAAAAAGAAACATGCCATAAAATGGAAATAAATTAATTTTTCTTTATCTGTTTAAACAGGGATTATATAATATGAATCTTTTTTTATAATAAAATGAAAAATATATTTCACTCAGGAAACAACTCCTCTGTAAAAATATTACTACAACAGTAAAAACTAACAATAGTTGTCTAATTTTCATCTTCATAATAAAATTTCCCCTGACTTTAACATTTTTTTTATCTCATTTGTTGCCAGAAACCTTTTGAAAACCTCTTCTACCAACCCGTCCCATGCCTATTATCCTCCACGAAATTCATCAACGACCCCCAATAAATTTTCACCCACCCCCGCACATCCCTTTCTCGCGCAACTTCCCGAAAAACTTTCCCAAAAACAACCAACTCTCTTCCTCCCTCTTCTAACTTTTGTCTTTTCCTCTCTTTCTCTCAGCAGCGCCCTTTGCTTCAGCCAACTTCCCCAGGCCCTTCCATCCTCATAACCGCGAGCCTCGCGCGAAAACTCGCTTCCACGCGAACAAATATAAAACGCGCGTGAAAAGGCTGTATGTGTGTTTTCGCGACGGCACTTTCGGCGTAAACACGACAACAAAGGCGGATGCCGACGCCACCGCTCCCCGCCTACGCAAGCCGGAAAGGAATATGAATATTAATGCCGGAAGCGCGCGTATATACGCCCGTTGAAATGCGCAATATAAGAGGGGGCGGCTGCCGCTACTACTGCTACCGCTGTCCGCTGGGTTCGCGCGAGGGTTGATTATTATGCGAGAGGAGGAGGAGGAGGAGGAGGAGGCGCGAGAAGCTGGAACGATCGAAGGCGCAAGAGTGGAATCGTTGAGAATGGGGGAGAAGGTGCTGCTACTGGATGATCCCGGTACGATGGTTATTGACCGGGAAGGCAATTAATTATCGTTGGAGTTTTTTTTTTTTTTAAGGTGAGAAAAACTGTGGATATTTCGTTACTGCTGAAAGTAAGCGTAAGATTATAATTGACAATAACGTTTCGTGTATTTTTACTTTTACTGTAGTAGATTATAGACAAATAAAGTTCATTTGCCATAGCAGATACTGTTTTTCATTTGAAAATAAATCTTCATAAGCTACGTACTGAGCAGACGTGTTGATATTTTACTCGGATGTATAGACATTGGGCTATAGAGCTGTTTGAAATTTTTAACTGTCAAATATTATTATTTAAAATAATATATTATTATTATTAATCAGCCGAATGGCGGCGTCGAGGGCAGGCACGAATTTTATGCCCAGTAAAAAAATTTACAAATGTCACCCAAAATCAAAGTTTAAAGCAGTAGTATGCATTTTATGTGAAAATATATACCATGCAAGTGAATTTGAAAAAACAGAAAATACAAAAGTGCTTAGTGAAGCTTTTGAAATATTTCCAGAGCATGTGAATGTTAAACGATGCGAGAATCATCATTGCTCAAATATAATCAAGCATCCGAATAACTCGATAGATGCATTAATAAGGATCACCACTAACCGAGAAAAAAACCAGAAAAAATAAAAATTTAACTCCGAAAAAAAATTGGATAATTGCTGCAATACTTGTATTTTGCAAAACAAAAGAAAATTTGTATACGAGAATTAGAACTCCTCTCCATATTATAGAATTAGTTAATATATATTGTTTAACAAATGTGGGAGGATAACCCA
>JAYJLV010091475.1:0-13050 GCA_036873485.1 Torymus texanus | reverse complement strand
CGCAGATAAAAAAAAATACGTGTCGAATATTTTTTGACACTCTACTCATATGCGAAGTTTCATGAAAATCGGAGGCGAACACCAAGTGTACTTTCCTTGTAAGTATCCAGCATCGCCAACTATGTTCTGGGTTTCCTCTACATCGATCCATCCAGCATTTTCACTGATGTAACACTGAGTAATATTAAGCGGCACCCAGACTTTAATAACAGTCGTTAGGCCAACGTTTTAGCACTTGTCTATCTCCATAGCGTTTAATTCGTATCTAATAAACAAGTGACAAATCCCATTGCTCACTGCAGGAAGATAAGGGACATAAATCTTGATGTTGCATAGATATACATATTTCATCGCTGTTGTTAAATGTTGATATAGTATACGGATGATGAGCATGATCCTCGTAATGTGCTACGGATTCGTCAAAAGCAACGGGTGCTTGGATGCTTAGTATTTCTTCCATTTCGTTCAAAGCAGCAAAAGAAGATACAAGTTATCTTCCACCAAGTACTAATTTTAAGCTTAGACTTTTTAGGAATCGTATGTTCAGACGTGTTATCGCTTTCGATGTTCGTCAATGACTGATGGGTGGGGGACATATTTCTTTGCTTATATAGTTTTTATTAAAAATAATTCCCATTACTATTATTTGAGATGTAATCTTATAGTTATAACTTCTCCACGGAAATCTACTAAATCTTCGTCTTGATCGATTATGCGCACTTGCAAATGATCTATATACTTTACAGGAATCGGAAGATAAATGACGGGCGAGGTAACTTCGATAATTTTATACCCTGGAGGAACTGCAGGAAATAATTTGAGAAAGGTATGTACTTTTTCACCGTTTATGTAAGCTCCTGACGTGATATTACACTCGACCCTCAAAGCGTATATTTACAAAATTTTAACAGGTAAGTCAAAATTATGAAGAACGTTTGGTTCAAGAAGACGTTTAGTAAAGCCTAGCAGAGGACCAAGAGAATTTCCGGGTTGAAAATCTATAGGTAAACTAGTCTTTATTGTACAGCGAAGAGGATTATTGTTTGGTTTTAAATTGAAAGTAATATCGTCTTATGCTAATTTTTTACGAAGGAACTTATCTATATCCTCAATTTCGTAACTTTCTACTGGTAAAGCGAAAACGCTGCCTCCTACGTAAAATTTGTTGTTGTTTTTATCTATATTGGGGATTGAATTAAATGTCAACAATTCTACAAGCCCTAAAACGTAATTTGTGATTGACGATAGCTCGCTTGGTGGAAAATATTGGCTTCTATTATAGATGATTTACCTGAAAGCGTTAGAGTTAATGAATCTTCCATGACCGCTTAAATCAGAATGATGCATTGTCTTTCTTTACCTCTCTTTATATAGCCTCACACAAAAATTTTAGACAGCGATGTTCGCAATTGTATGAGTCAAAATCTTCGTACTTTTGATAATTATATTTAACTTCGTCAACCCCGAGATATAATATTAAATCTAACGGCGGTCAGAGATCACCAAAGCTATCCAAATATCCAACATTTTTACCTCTTTTTTCTGTAAGCGACACAGTGTGTCCCAGGCCCACTTGCGCCATCTAGATTAACAACAACTGATTCACAATAGTGCGGGCCAGAAGCGGGCAATGCATTTCTCATAAAGACACCTCGAAAATTAGGTATTTTTAAGAGTTTCGCATATTTTATTATGTCAACGTTAGTAAGTGCACGCTCAGGTAATCTCATTTGGTTAAACTTTTTTTTTTTTAAATGGAGACCCAATCCCATTTTGTGCGGTTTGAGATAGAGACCATTGCCTAATGCGATGGTTTCCATACTTTTGTTATGTCCCTTATTTTCTTCCAACTGTTGCTTAACAGCTTTTGCGTCATTTATAAATTTTGCTATTCCAGAAGCTCCACCAGCTAGAGTGCCAGTTGCACTTAAACCTGAAAACAGTGGTATGAGAAACGGCAATGCTCCGCCTGATGGAACTGGTAAAACACAAGGAACGGTAATACTCTTTTTACCACCTGCTTCTTCAACCGCATTGCGAGCTTTTTTCAAAACTAATCGAATTACTTTGAGAGCACACTTACTTGGGGCAGATTTAAATGCTGCAGCTTTGGCTATGCTTTTTAATGAAACTTTCTTTTTCAAAACCATGCCAACTCTAGATTTCGTTTGTTTTATCTTCGATCTTTTAGTTCGCTTGTTCTTCAAACCCATGCCAAGTCTAGATTTTCATTTCATAGTGTTTTTTCACCAAAACTAGCGTCTTTTGATTTAACGCGATTTCAAGCTTGTTCAGCTAAAATTTTATCTGCGTCGCTTCTCATCACTCTTGGATAGTCAACGGGCAACTGATGGTGGGAGTTATATAAGGCTACTATTTATACTCGTAGGTATCAGTCGTAATTTTGATACCATAGAGTGAAGATCATGGACTTTAAAGAACAATTGGTAAAGCTACCAATAGAAAATTTTTTAAACATCGTACTATCGGTATAAAACCTAAAGATGTAACAGCCAGTAACGAAGCAGATATACTGAGGAAATTCACTCATAAAATAACTAAGAAGATGAAGCCAAAATTTAAAATTGGTGACAAAGTTTGAGTGAGTATGACTAAAGCATAATTTGATAAAGGATATACTCCCAATTGGTCTACAGAGCTATTTACAATTGTACGTATAGCAGCTACAAGTCCTCTAACTTACCATCTGAAAGATTATCAAGAACAGCCCGTGTCAGGCGGTTTCTACGAACAAGAACTACTCAAAGCCAAATATCCAGATATTTAACTTGTAGAAAAAGCAATTAAAAAAAAGGAAGTAAAATTTTGTACAATGGCTTGGCTTTGATTATTCATATAATAGTTGGATTGATAAAAAAGATGTATAAATTCATGGGTTATTTAAATAAATACAATTCTTTCATCGAGAACATATTATTTCTTTATTTATCTATTATATTTACAAAACTAATCGCTTTAAAAAAAGGAAATACTCGGAAGAACAATTTTATAATACTAAGCAATGACTTTACTTATTATACATACATATTTACAGAACTAATCGCTTGCAAACAATTTTCTTTAATACTTCCAAATTTTATAGAGAACAATGTTTCTTACTTAAATAGTTTTTAATACAAGTAATATTTTTTTATTTAACACTAAAATTAAATTCTTACTTGGCAAGAGCATTGATTCATTCTTCTTCGGATGAAATATCTTCCCATTCCATCAGCGAGTCGGCAAGATAGAATTTCTTGATTCTTTTTACATTACAGATGGTGCAATTAGATTTATACACTTCGTTATGGTTAGTGCATACGGTTAATAATTTTGGACAATCAAATAATGGAAAACCGGAATCGGCGATGTCCAACATAGTGAAACTGAAACGCTCCAACCATTTCTTCTTCGTGTCACCCATGACAAATATTCTTTTTACATCTTTTAGCGAATCTCTGAGTAGACATCCAATTTCAGTATAGTCGATGTCACCGGAATACCAAGATAATCCATGATAATACAGTTCTAGCCACAAATTCTGACGTTTGTACTTTTCCGTGAGTGTTCGCCAGTCCCAACTGCGTTGAAAATTTCCCGCGAACTAGTCGACTACGAGGAGCTGCTGCTCAGTTACAAAATGGCTAACTGCGAGATGGTTGTCTGCGTGCAAGTTGATTGCTGGACTGTGGGTCGTAGGAGGCTCAACTGTTGGAATGAGCTCCTGCTCGCGAGGTACCTCCTGATATAGGGCCCGCGCTGCGGCGTTTGGCGGCCCAATTTCCCCTTCCGTAGCTCCTGAAGCTTCCTGATTAGTCACCCCCACCATCATATTCTAATGGCCCCATGGTAGAGTGTCCGTGCTGCCTGTTAGAAGATGGCGCTTATCGTCATGCGCACTGAGAGCTATTTTTTTCTCTTTTTCCTGTGTGAAGCACGTGTTACCGCGATCGGATGTTAGGTTTCTCACGTGTTATAGTTATATTTTCATGTAAACATTTGATATAGTCTTCTAAGTTGATAGTAGTTTTTACCACAGAGCTCTTGACACCCTTGGCCTTTTTGATTGGTTTCTGTCCTTGAACTTGAACACTGTAAATTTTACTCCGCAGTCCGATGAATTCCAACATAACTCCGCCATTACATTCGTCCTTCATTAGAACACCAATCTTTGTATTGACACGAGGTATGTTGAAGGGATTACCTTCAGGATAATCCGAGGTGTTAAATTCTTAAATATCTCGTCGCATGATGTCGTAGATATTAGCGTTGATAATTTCGTATACGAGACTGTCGGTGTCTGTATAAAACAGTTTACAGTTGTCACCTACCCGACTTCTCATGTAATCATAATGAAATCTGTATACTAGTGTTTTAGACAAGTATAAAGCACTTAAACCAACGTATATTGGTTTATGAATACATATTTCAGCGCGCAACATCTGAACTTCTACGAGAATTTCGTCAAAGATTGTGGAACTGTGATAATTTGGCTTCGCGATGAGAGTCTCTGCACCATAGCGTCCAGACCACTTATTCACCAACTTGCGTTCATTCCCCATCGTTTTCCCATACACAGCGTTATTAAAGAGCTTGAACAGCATCTTCTCCAATTCATTTTTGGCGTTTTGTCGTGTTTCACTATTCAAATCAATATATGGCTTGAGCCATCGACTTTGCTTGAACTGTATCTTGCGATGAATTTTTTAAAAAAGTAAGCTATTTTCTATCGCTTGTTTGCGAGCACGATAGTGGATAACGTAGGGCTCTTTGTTGAATAAAGTAGTCATCAATTTTTCCTGCTTTGAGCCCGGAGGCGCTTTGTGCTCAGCGCAAAAGGGAAGATCTTTGTGCGTATCGTGAATATTTTGCTGGTATTCTAAATCTACTTCGAGAATATAGCCTATTTGAGCATCATTGGGAACATTGAAAAAGCCAAGCTCCTCGATGTTTTGGACCCATTGAAAACCACCGTAGGGTAATGGTTCGGTCATGGCCCAACCACATAAATTGTTAACATCAAAGTACATGAGGTATTTCTCTTCATCGTGAGGCTTATAATCCTCTCCCATGTACTGATTATTCGGCTTGGCATATCTATGGCAACACTGGCTTATATCTCTTCGAATACCACGTTCAACGTACATCAGCTTATCGACATCTATAGTTCTAGTTCAATCTGAAAATAATTTCAAGTTGTTTAGCATAAAATGAGAGAGAGAGAGAGAGAGAGAGAGAGAGAAAATTTTATGACTTATTTACGTTTGTATATTTGAGCATTGCGTCCCACATCAATCCAGGCGTCGTGTGGTAGTGAGCGGGATCGTAAGCTATAAGACAGTTATTTCTAAAATTTTCAAAAACCTCGGTCAGCAACAAATTGAGATACAAATCGGAATATTGACCGAGATTTTGAATGTTGAAGGCATTCCACACGTTTTTGGCATGTTCATAATCTTCATCGCTGATGTGTGCTTCATACAAACTACTGAAGAAATCATGTATTGAAGGAAGATTTGTCTCTACGAGTCTTCCAAACGAAGAGACGTAGTCGTATGGAAAAACTCCTTTTCTTTTCAAGAGTTCAATCTGCTCATTGGACAGTCCATCTTTTTTGAATAAACGCTCCAAAATATTAAGCTTCTCCAAATACGACGACAACTTGTTCAGGGACGAGGCCATAAACTTGAACAAATCGATAAATCTTAGGTTTACCGTATGTCTGTACCTTCCACAAACTTTGTAAAAGAGATATATTTTTCTTTTGTTTGTGGAAGAAGGAAAACACGTAGCGATTTCTCTTATAAAAAGATGTTAATCGTAACCGCTCAAATTGTGAAAAATATAGGTATTGTTCTCGAGTCGTGATAGCTGAGATTACACAAACTATGAGCAGGACCACAATATCTGTAATGTAGAAATTATTTAACAAATAATAATAATAATAATGTTAATAAAACATATTTTGATATAGTACTCACTTTCCTGTGAAATAACAATGATCGCGAACTTTTTTGTCGTTCTCGGTAAATGGCTTTTCACAAATATGGCATACTTGTGCTTTGTTATAATTGAATATCTCTAGTAGCGACAAAATGCTCATTGGTCGAGGATGTTTGTAAGTCTCATTTAATTTTACAGCTAGAGAGTAGCTGTAGTGTTTGTGGCGTTGAAAAGCACGTTCATTGTCGGGTACTTGCTCCAAAATGCACTCGAAATCCGCGTTCACTACAAACGGCACTTTATTTTTATGAGCAAAGTTTTTGAACTGTAAGATATTATTCTTCTTTATCGGCAGCGTAATTTTACACTTATTCAATTTTACACAGTCAACTGTGTGCATTGATAGATTTTCTTTCTCCCAACAATAACGTAAACATCGATCACATATAAACGCTTTATGTGTGCGAGCAGATATTTGCTTATCTGCAAGTGTCCATAAATCTTTTATCCATACATAGTGAAGTCTATATGGCACATTGTCAAAATCATCGGCTCGCTCTTCTTCTTCATTTCCAACAACATAATAACTTTGACAAAAAGTAAATTGACATATTTTTCTTTCTTTTCTGCAGTCAAATGACGTGGTAAAACATCAAAAATATTTCCTTTTTTTCTCATGTCATACACGTTTATGGAGACATCTTTTTTTTCAAATTTGCAGATTTGTTTTACAGCAATGGGAAAAGTAATTCCTTAGAAATTGAGTTTATCTTTGTATGGAAAATATACCGATACGCGAGCTGTGTGTTGATTTACAGGATGCAGTGCCGATAGAATGGCCCACTTCAAACACACGTTATCTTTATTTTTAACGTTGATGCATGCTCTCTTGCCTTTAACGAAAGAAGGCAATTCTACGTATGAACTTCCTCTCATAGGATTAAGTTTACAAATGTTAATAACCAAGTTCAAAATCGATTTGAGCGACCAGCCGAACTCGCGCTCTTAAAACTCTTCTATTTCCGTATCAATCGGGTTCTGAACATTCATAAGAAACCACTCATTTAAGGCTGTTGAAGAATTTATTGGTGCCGTCTTTGTGTTGAAATACTTGATGTCATTACTTTCTTCGTCGTCTATTACTATTTTATATTCAGCTGCCAAGACAGTATTAACTTTTACAGCCGAGTGCTCTTCGAGAGCTTAATTGACATTTACAATAAACTGTTTTTTAGCATCTCTCATAAAAGTCACCAAATCGAGATGTTTTAGGTTTGTAATCACACCCGTCTTTATCCTATTTTCAAAAGTGGAGTCTACATCATCCCAGGCGACTGCATTTTCATCTTCAACAGCTTTTAGTCCACCACCAACCGGGCGTTCGCACAGTAAATGCAGTACACTATTTATAAGCGCAACACTAGCTTCTAATTTTTGTTTATCGGCTACAGTTAAGTTATTGTTGTTGGGGGCTTGAGTTAAATTTTGAGAAGCAAGCAGAGCTGCCTGACCGAGAGCAAGCCTTCAGTTAACATCATCCTCGTCGGCATCACCACTTATCGTAAACTGATAAAATTTCCACAAGTTCTGAGCTGTATTTTTTTAAATATTCGACCATCTTGGACCACTACTTCGAATGACTCGAAAAAATGATTTTTTACCGTCTCAGCACCTGTATATATACTGAGGAGGTCGATTGTGATTGGTCGTGAGAACCAGGGTGGGAGAAAAGAAATTTGATTGGTTAAAAGTAGTAGGAGTAAGTCAAAGATAGATTATAAAAGAGGACGCAAACTCGAAAACGTCATTCGCTTCTTGACTCTAGTTTGAGAACAGTCGCCGGAACAGCAACAGCAGCAGCAGATATTATTACAGACAAAATGACGTACATCGTCGACGTACAAGATTTTAAGATTACCTTGAATGAATTTGTCTTCAAGGAGGTAGCCATCATCCCTCTAGAGGAAGATCCAACACCTTCAGTTTTCCTCTTCAAACCACCTTACGCTTGGGATAAATTACTAGAAAAAAGCAAATTTGAAAATCGATGACTCCAAGAGAATTTCCACGGAATCATTTGGAGAGCAGTACGAACATCCAGTACGAAGAACTTGGTAGTACTCTTCGTAACATACTCGATGGAGCGGAGATATATGTAAAAGGATTGGAGAAAACAAAATGGCTGCAGACATTTTTTCCTCATCGGTAAACTATTAATTTTTTTTTTAAATTATTTTTTTCGTATAAAATGTATCTCATACTTGTTTATTTTTCAGATTAATTTCCAACATTGAGGACATGGAATGTCCTTCTTTACGGAAGCTTAGTGGAACCTCTTTCATGTAGCAATCACGCAGCTTGTGATTTTCCAGTGTGCGCTCTACGAAACGTAATAGCCATGAAAAACTGGATGATGAAGCAAGGTTATGTTGAAAAAAATGGAGTCATTTCGTTTAATGTATATTTAAATTATTGTAAAGTTATGCGAATAAATATTTTATTTTTTTCAACATATCTGTATGTTTAATTTATTTATGGTTACTCTATGACTTTTCAGGGCTCAATATTTTCAAACGATAACAAAATATTCATTTAAAAAAAATGTTTTACCGAAATGCGCGCTGTACTGCAACGTAAATACACAATTTCACAAGTGGAAAGCTAGATCCTTCAGTAGTAGAGCGCGGTACGGTTGCTGCTATGTAACCTACTGGGGGTCGTTGGTTTTAGCCCACCCATCGTAAATTTTTCTTTTTTTTTTCGCTTAAATAATTTTAGAATAATTTGCATAATATATACGATTCCTTAAAAGTTCCTAAATATGTTAATTTTAAATTTTTACCGAAATTCACAATGCGCGATACCATAAATTCATCATTATAGCATAGGCTGACAGATGCGGCAGTGGGAGGCCGATAACCGAAGAGTCGCGGATTCGCGCCTAACCTTCGAAGATTTTTTTTATTTTTAATTAAAACAATTATAAATAATTATATTCATTAAAACTTCTTAAATAATTTAATTTTTGTGTTTTACCGAAATTGGCGCTGTGCGGAAGCTTAAATGCATCATTATAGCATAAGCTGACAGATGTTGCAGTGGTAGATCCGTAAGGTTGCTGCTCGGTATCCTAAGGGTCGCAAGTTCGCGCCCAACCTTCGAACATTTTTTTTTTGTTAAAACAATTTTACATTATTTGAATAACATATATGTTTCATTATAACTTCTTAAATAATTTTATTTTAAATTTTTTAATGAAATGCCAGCTGTGTCGCTGCTTAAATGCATAATCTGACAGCGAGAAGTCAGATGCCGCAGTGGTAGACCGGTAAGGCTGCTGCTCGGTAATCTGAGGGTCGTGGGTTCGAGCCTACCCTTCGAAGATTTTTTTTCGCTTAAATAATTTATAAAATTATTAAATTTGTTCCGGTGCTCAGTGAGCCAGTATTTCCTACAGGGACACGGGCTCAGTTGGGGAGAAGGGAGGGGGGACGCGCTCAGTGAGCCGGGCTGCTGACAGCGCTTTTGAACCCGCTGGTCTGACTGCCGGCCATCTCGCGATCCCGGTCCGCCGGCTGCAATCCCGCCACCGTTATCGAGCAAAACCGCCAGCACTCGAGCGGGGCCTGGACCAGGTGGTTCCAAAATCCGCCCAGTCTGTGGCCCGTGCAGTCTGTGGACCGCGCAGTCTGCGGCCCGCGTAGCTTATCTACTGACATATTATTTGTTCAAAAATAAATTTTTGTTCAACATTGAAGCTGTTGTGCATATTATTAAATTTTTGTTTACAATAATTTATTCTTCTATATCATAGTCATTTGGTTCTTTTATGTCAAATTTATTTGGTTCGGGTAATCAAAATCTTTACATGACATTTCTTCAGTTATTAAAATTTGATTGATATATGAAAGTTATCTTCTATATTTTCAATCAAGTCTTCAGTGAAAAAATTTTTATATTTTTCCCAGATAGTAAAACCTTGAATGTTTTCCCATAGAGGAAAAATTACAAAAAATTAACGTAATTGTACTGGTACCATTATTTGACATACTTCTTCAAATATATTATAAATTATAGTTTCATGTTCTATTAAACCCATGACAATAACAGTTTCTCTATATGTATTATATGTTATATTTTCATACGTACGTAAATATTTGAATGATGTTGCCCCTTTTACTCTGTTTAGTATAACTTGAGAATAAAACGTCTTTTGGTGATACAACATTTAATACTCCAATTGCTATATTTTTTCGTATTTTTAATCGTTTCTTACATTTTTTATTTTTAAAAATATAATATTGTAGTGTGTTGGCGTATTTAATATTTTTTGCGAAATCATCTGTTTTATTTAAATTGAACCATGCTGTTAACGTAGTCTCCCACTTATTTAACGCTCCTTCAACATTATTTTCGTCAAAAATAACTTTGTTAATTTTCTGTATGAACCGATAATCTTTCGGCTTTATGACTTCCACCACATAACAGGGATTGTTGTAATCGCCATGCTACTTCCATAGAACATAAATATCTACCATCTATGTATTGAGTTATTTCATCATAAATTTCTTCATTTTCTTCTTTTACTGCATTTTCTTTTTGCTTCCTCAAAGAGGAAGCTTTGTAACGGTGAAAAATTTTTGAGACAAAAAGTCTTAAAATGATTTTTTAAGATGAAATGTGTTGAAAATTTTCAATTTTGAGAAAATTTTTCCTGTGTGCGAGCGTGCGTGCGTGCGCGCGCGCGTGTGTGTGTGTAAATTTTCTATATCTCGGGAACCAAACCATCAATCTTTGCCATTTAAAGCTCATTTTGTTCATCTCGCGAAAAAACTCGGCAGTCTTACGTACTTAATATTCTATCGATTTTCTTTTTTTTTATAACCAAAAAGCGATTTTGTATTTTTCGTTATTTTGATTTTTATATATGTAGGGTCAAAATTATTTATCAGTCTAAATTGTTCTTGAAAGATCTTTCAATTACCTACACTATCGTTTTTTAACATATAGGTTATTATTCGTAATTCATTTGTTATTAAGAAAAATGTTCCTAAAATTCATAAATTAATTTCTCAGGAACTAAATGATCAATCGATTTGAAATTTAAACCACTAATTGATCTTATTTTAAGGAATATTAGGTTAAACTTTTAAGAGATTATTTATATTTTTTCAAGAAAAAATATTTTCGAAAAAAATGGCATTTTTGATGTCGCAGGATAACTGGACTAAAAATTATCCGATCGACTTGAGATTTGGCATGCACATAGTTTTTTTATATCTACAGGATCAATTCGTTGCCTAGAAATATCTGACTGTTACGAAAAACGATATTGAAGGTTAAATATTTTTTTATAAAATTTTTTAATACCTTTTTCTCAAAGAATACTATATTAATTGACTTGCAATTTAAACTACTTATTGAACTTAGTTAATACAATAATGGGTTAAATTTTCAAGAGATTTCCTTCATGTTTTTTCGAGATAATTTTTAGAAAAAAGTGGCGTTGTCTTGGTTATACTATCACCGGAGTAACAATTATCCGAACGACATGAAATTTAGAAGAGAAATTCATTGTACAAAAATATTCATCTCTTGTGAACAAAGACTTGAGATTAAATATTTTTTATAAAATTTTTAATTTCCCAAGTCATATTTTTGTTGAAAATTGATTAACCTTTGCAGCTTAATATCGATTACTTATTACCAATGACCACTTGCGTGCATTTTATTAATTATCCCTATCTTAAATCTACATAATAAATTAAGGTGTTATAAAAATCAATGTGTCGATGTGATTTTTATTATATTATCTTTGTCACGCTTCAATTCGAAAATGATGTACCATCTTTACGTCCTCCAAGCGAGTTCGACCCCCGAAGAAGTCTTACAATTTCCAAAGATGTTAGATTTAAAAAAATATTTTATTATATTATTCTGCACTGATTGTATAAAGAACAATTGAAAAATATATTCGAAACTTTAATCATTTATTTAAATAATTTAAAACAATATTGGATTTAATTTTCAAAAAATATTCTGTGGCACCCATGCGATGAAGATGTCTAATACAAGACGAGTAAGTATATGGCTACCGGCGCGATAACGATGCTCGATGAGTGGCTCGTAACTCCGTCCGTAAATGATTGTAGAAGTCAATAGAAAATGTAACGTATATTAACGATTCTTTTATTATTATAGATGCAATAAAGTGTAATTGAAAAGTAGACATTTAAAGATTTCTTTTTTGTTATATAAAAATATGTTGGGAATATAATTTATTTTAATTTATTCTGATAAAATAATAATGGAATAATATATAAAGTTTGAGGAAGCTAAGTGCCAATGTATTGGCAGCGGTTTTTGTTATTGGTACACATAAAATTATATCGTCAACATATCTGTGATAAAAAGTTGGTATTGCAACGGGCGCTGGTATAAGGTCCGAATAAACCTATATACAGCGTCGTGAGATTCGAATCTCGCGCGCTTATGCGGATCGTGATCGATAGCGCGCCGCGCGGAGCTCGATCAAGACAGACGGAGAAGAAGCAGACCATGATTATTAGGCAGTATAGAGCAGACTGTCGAGTGAGTATAGTCTAAACTAGAGAGAGAGAGTAGTAGCTATGTTCGAGAGGACCGTGATAACCGGCACACGCGAAGTGAGTTTCGTGACCGCCGCGCATACGTAAGTGTAGAGTGTGTGCGCCGCGCCTCCACCACTGCAAGTGTGACCGCCACAGGGCCGCCACCCACCAAGAAGGAGCTGTAGAGAGAGAGAGATAGAAGCTCCACATAGACGGGGACAGTGGGCCGTGCCCCATCCCCGCATTCCTATTGCAGCGCGTGCGACGGAGAAGGCTGCGTCGAACAAGGGCTGGCCAGCCGCAAGCGTGAGTAGGCGTTATCTTAGCGTTCGTGACGGACGCGTGGGCATTCCCCCCCGTCACGAATATAAAGTGTTAGCGTTAGTCACGAGCGCGTGGGCATTCCCCCCCCCACCCCGCGTCGCCAGTAACCGATGCTGCTGTGCAGCGACTGCGTGCGCCCGCGTTGCGAATCGAGTGAGCCGGCGAAACGCGCCGGCTACCGACAAGTCTCGGC
>JAYJLV010091464.1:0-13053 GCA_036873485.1 Torymus texanus | reverse complement strand
GACCTTGAGATTTATTAATAGTTATTGCAAAAGCTAAAATAATAGGAAATTGTTTTCTGTATAAAATAAATGGTAAAAATGAAGATTCACAAGTATTTAATGTAATACGAGTGCAGTTTTAAATAATTAATAAATAATTTATTTTTAATGTAAAAGTATGAATGAATATTATGTTGTATTGAATATATAGAAGTAGAACGAAATATAATATTAGTATTAGTCAAATACATTGATAAAACTTTATTGCTCTTTTCCACATCAATTAAAATATACTACATATTCATACTTTTACATTAAAAATAAATTATTTATTAATTAATTAAAACTGTACATGAGATCTCATGTAGATCTCATATGTTTGAAATTCGTATACCGATCTCATATAATATTTTCACGCGGGAGACCTACCTTTACAAGTACTTTTCGAGCCTCAATGACAAAATCAAAATTATTTATTGATAATTTAAAAAATAGCGATTTTAGACGGTTTATTTGCAATAACTAATGAACTAATTAACATATAGTTTCGGTAAGTAACTTACTCGATAGATCTTTTATTTAATATCTACAACTTAGGACTTTTGTCTGTTAGACCAATAGTTGTATATACTCTGTTTGGAAGGTAAAATTAATTGAATATACACATTTGTTTTATAAAAAATATTTTTATTTATAAAAAATGTTATAAATTTTCAGAGTTATAGACGGCTTAGATATACTTGATCAACTAGAAAAATTACCAGTCAATTCTAAAATTATAATAAACCACTCACGGAAACTAGGATAAACGGGGTAACAATACATGCTAATCCCATAGCTGGTTATGGTAATTTATAAAAAAAGAGAGTGTATAAACATCTAATCGAATAAAAATATTTATAAAACATTAAAAAAATATTTGTACATAGAGGCGAAACTGTAAAAAATTGTTAGAATTTATATTATGTACTTTAGTAAATTATATGACAAGGAGGATTTTAAATAAAGATATTTCAAAATATATTAAGTTAATAACTTCATAAAAAATATAATTTTTTTTCCTCTTAAAAAGCTATTTTAACTATCAAAGAAGATTTATATGTAGTTAGGCTAAAAATATATGAACATAGAAAACCTCCTTAAACAAGAATGTATCTTATTTATAACAATTGTACACCCCAAAACGAAATCCGTGTACAACCAATCATTGTCAAAGTATAAAAAAATCACAGTCACTGTACGTATAATGGCATCTTCATAAATTCGTCTTTAAAGTCATTCGTTGCAATCTACGACCAACTAACTGACTTGTAAATACCGAGCATTTAACAAAATAAAAATATTGTATAAAAATAACAATGATGAAATAAAAAAAATTTATAATTTTACAATTGATGGTAAATATTCAGCAGCCTTTTGTTCTGAGGATCGAACGGACTTTTCAAATGTACCTCCGCTGGATACATTTTGCCCAATACTTCCACCTCGTATTTACCAGATTCTAGGAACTCATTCGTTATAATTTCACCGTTAGGATGCGTGACGTACCTAAAGAAATTCCAATTCATAAATAAAACAATCAATAAATAACAACCAAATTGAATTACAATAAGAAAAGTGTGTATGTATATACTTACACGTGTCCAATACTGTAACCAAAAGTGTGAGCGTACTCTGCCCTCCTTAGATAACCGACGATCTCACCATTTCTGTAAACCGTCTCCAATCCCCACAATGGAATTTGACTGAAACAGAGTAGTTTAAACCAATTCTCTTGATTATACAATTGAACAACTACCATCGCATTCTATTTATAAAATTCATATCTGGTACTCACTGCTTAACGTGTAGTGACACCAGTTTCCTTTTGACACCGTTCTTACGTAAATTCTCTACCGCTTCACTACCGAAATACTTGCCATCCTTCCTGCAAGTAAAACCCAAGTTTGCTTCGATCGGGTTATCATCTGATCTCAAATCAGCGTTCCACAAGTGGTATCCTTTAAATTTAAACAAATAAAAATCACTATAAAACAATCTTCAAACCCACTTGATACATTAAACCACATTAAACGTATATTACACTTACCCTTTTCGCAGCTCAAACTATACAACGCTCTATACCCAGCTAATTTCAAATGCCACCTCTTTCCATACTCCATGATCCCTTCGTATACTCTCTCACAGGATTGTAATGGAATGTGCAGCTCGTACCCTAATTCTCCGACGAAACTAATCCTGAAGACACGTACAAGTTTGCCGTTAGCCTTCATCAACTTCGAAGTCGAAAAGGGAAACACTTCGTCGGCGAGGTCCTTGTCTACGATATTTTGCAGTATTTTCTGACTGTAAAGGAAACGGTTACAGATTACGTAAGATACGTAAGAATTAGAATTTTATTTTGGAGAGAAGGTATGTAGCTTTCACGCTTACCTGTTGGGACCTTGAAGTGACAGGATTCCCATTTGTGGCGTAGCATCGTGCAAACTCACGTTGAAACCTTTCTCTGCGATTATACGACGGATATGCGCCCATGTGTGATACGACGATAGACCGCCAGAAACTATAATTTTTTTTTAAATTTAATTACCACCATTTTTAATTTAAAATTACTGTTGATTTTAATGTATTGCATACCTATATACAGCGCTTTCCCCTTGAAAATAGGATCGACAACACCACTCGACCCTGGCAATATCCATGTGATTGTGCAATCCGCTTCGGTACCACCATGTTTATTCACCATACACGTGTACACAGTCTTATCAATATCAGAATCTGTCTTAGCGGTAAAGATATAATCCGCCGCCTTTTGCACATCCGGACCGCACAGATAGAACTTGCCGAAGTATGACATATCGAAGAGCGCAGCGTTGTTACGACAAGCGTGGCATTCCTCTTTTATCTATAAATCGTCACATCAAAATCATTAAACATTGGAATTTCGAAGATTAAAATTTTTGTCGTTGATTGTCTATATACATACGTTTTGCTGGTGAACAGGAAAATCGAACGTATGATCCTGTTCGAGGATCTCAGCGTATTTGTTGTTCTCGTTCTTAGACGTACCATAGCTACCGTAGTAATCGTAAGGGGGAATTGGTACCGTGCCTTCTTTCAGGTACCAACCTGGTCGCTCCCAGCCTTGACGTTCTTCCATAAACGCGCCTTGTTTTAGCAGCAGCTATACATTAATTCGCTCGTTAATACAATTTTTTTCATAATAATAACTTTATATAAAGAGAAATGAATGTTTTTTATACCTCGTGGAACGGACTGGTCTTAAAATTCCTTCCGCTGAGAGGCTGATCGTGAGGAAAGACGATGGAATAGTTCTTCACGTATGTCTCGTGCGTTCTCTCATTCGCCCATACCATATCCTTCGTTTGTTCGGGCGTGAACCTTGAATTAAAAAGGTAATCGTTATTATACAAATATATAGCATGAAATTATCAATTTACCTACAAACATCATTATAAACAAATCGTACCTTCGAATATCATGGGAAAACATGTGTTGTTTCGGTCTACCGTTGATGATCCAATCGGCGATCTGTTCGCCACAGCCGCCGCTGTACATCATACCGGCGCTGTTGTATCCGCACGAGTAGAAGAATCCAGCGCAACGCGGGTCCTCACCTGGTATACGTGAAACGATAGCAATGTTATTGAGGAACGATATCTACTAGGAATCTTTGAGATGTAGATTATTTTATACGTACCCATGATAGCTTTGTGGTCGGGTGTGAAGCTTTCCGGTCCGCATACGGTCGATCTGATGCCTGTAGTGGAGAGTTCCGGTACAAGTTCGACCATCGCCTCGAGATGTGCGTTGAAAACGTTCCAGTCTAATTCGTATAGGCCGAACGTAAAGTCTTTAGGGACCTATGAAATAAAACAGCATGGATTATATTTTTTTCAAAGGATTATATGTTGCTCTTATTTTTTTAGTTTAGAGCTATATTTTATTTTAAGGCCATGTGATGTCTAAAATAAACTCAATTTCATTGTTTTATAAATTAATATTTGAACATTTATTTGGAAAAACAATTCCGTCAGGCAGTACGTATATATAAGTACTAGGCTCAGAAATATCTTTGTGAGATTCTATCAACATTTCCATGAGATACGCCCGTTTAAAAACTAGATCAAAATACAAAAATACAGATTCCTGCTTATTGACATTGTCGTTTTTATTTAATTAAATAATTTCTGAATAGGTTTTTGAAAAAAATATATCTGTCAGGCGCTCCGTATATGTACATACTATACTCAAAATTTATTGAGTTATTCTATTGTAGTATTTGCAAAAGATATAGACATTCTAAAATTATGTTCGGTATTTGACATCATATCTTAAACGAAAAACTTGATTAACTATCTGAGTAACAGTGACAGTTTCTTTTCGATAAAATAAATATTTCTTCTCAATTCATTAATCAATTTCATTCCTATACACAAACAGTTGATAAATAAATACTCACGCATCTCAGTATGATGGGATTAACCTCGTAGCCACCGATACTTAACGATTCGCCCTGGACCTTGAAGTAGATCTTGAAATCGTGATCGCGTATGTTTGGCGCACCTCGCAGCTGCTTCATCGGCTCGGTGACGATGTATGCGTGCTTCATGGGTGTGAGTGGTATGTCGAGTTTGACCATACGGGCGATGCTACGCGACCAGGCGCCTGAAGCGTTTAGTACGCAATTCGTGCGGATGATGCCGTGGTCGGTTTCCACGCCGGTTATTTGTTTGGAACCGAAGGTTTTCTCGTCGGTGTGGATACGAGTGACCGGGCAATCTTCGAATACCTGGGTGGGGAAAAATGTTGATGTTGTAATGGGCTGCTCAAGAGTATGTATATATTTAAAGAGAATGTAATTACTGGAACCATTGAATCGCCATAGTTATATACGTTTATTACAGGAATTATTATAAATGTACTTAGTTTATGATTGAAAATCTTGAGAAAGTTTATTCGTTCAAAAGGTTATATTGTTGGAACAAACGTAAATAAATTAATCGTTGTTTAAGTTTATCAATGTTTACGTTATGAAATAGAGTGTTTCGATATTCCGATTGTTGAAAATAGAAAAATTGGAGTATCGATTTTTGGCAAAATAATGGACAAAAATAATTATAACCATTGATTCAACAGTTATATGTTTACCACGGATTATCACTATACTTATTTTATGATTAAAAATAGATGTATCTTAAAAAAGTTTATAAGAACAAACATAAGCGAATTAGTCTTTGATAAAGTTTATCAACACGTTTGTGTAATAAAACACTAATTTGATATTGCAATTAGAGATAACAGAAAAATCAATAAGTATAGACTTCCGACAAAATAATGGAATATAATAAATGTTCGCGGAAACAAATAAAGAATCAATATAATCATTTTAAATAAAAATAACTAAAAATGTGGTATCCGATGTTTTGAGAAAAGTTGAAATCGCAAGTTTAACGTTTATTTCTCTTTTTTCATGCCAGCGGATTCAGCAACTTTAATACAATGCTAAACCTGCTTATCAGCAAAAAAAAGAAGAAACATCTTTCTATTTTTGAAGTTGAAACACTGATATAAATATACCGCATTCAAGCTATAAAACTACACAAACTATCAAAAAAAAATTCATTCCTCAAAGTTAAAATAGTTACACGCATATTATTTTATTATTATAAAAAGAACCATAATTTCAGATAAACAAAAATATTGTTTCTCTTACGAAAAACAACTCACCTGCGCGCCTCTACTCTTCGAACACTTGGTCAACGCAGTCACCATCATAGCCGGATCTATAACCCCATCGTTCGGTGAGAAAATCGCCCCATGAAACGACTTAGGATCAAGCAATGGAAACAATTCCTGTGCCTCTGTCGCTGTCAATATCTTCGCTCCTAATCCAAATACTTTTCCCATATCAACCAGCCTTCTATACTCATCCATTCGTGTATCATTGTGTGCAATAAACAATCCACCATTGTTCGTCCAACCAGCGTTTTCACCAGTTTCACGTTCCAATTCAGCAAGGCATTCACGTGTACGTCGTAATAAGCCAATTTCTGTTTCGCATGGACGTAGACTCCAAGTTATACCAGCTGTGTGCCAGGTCGTACCTGAGGTGAGTTTCGAACGTTCCAGGAGTACAGCTCGTACTCCGCGTTTGGCTAGGTGGTACAGTGCACTGCAACCGGCTGCGCCTCCACCTGTGGATGTAAAGAGAAGAAATTGCATGCGATTAATGAAAAACTTTGATTTATTGGGTATAAAAATATAAGATTTTCATGATGATTCGTATATGGGTAAAGTAATTGTTGTGTGATTTTATTATGTAATAAATACGTGTTGTTAATTGATAATGTCGATAGTATTGTTCATAAAATTTGAAAGACGTAAACAAATATTTACGACGCATTTTGGGTGCATAATAGAAATTTTTTTTTTCCCGAATAGCAATACATACTGATAAATATCTTGTCTTATCTATTAGCAAGACTATGTATTTCCTAATAGATATACTTCCAATGCTATAAACAAATATACATAATGTTGACTATAAGTATATACGAGTTTCTGATCATTTCAGTCATAACAACAATCACGCATTGCCGGTTATTCTACCAAAACATCAAAATATAACAAATAACACACCAAAGATTTTCCCTCTAACATCAAACTCGTTTCTTATCTATACACCATACATACACACACAAATCGCTGAATGTCAAGGCGACATTATAATTTCAAATATACATCGCGATGTTTACTTGACATTGAAACCAGTATGTATATACTCACCTATGATAACAACCTCGGCGGATTCAGGTAGGTTAATCGGAGGCGTCGGCGCCTCGGGTTCCTTCCGTTTTGCCGTGGATGACGACGTTGTACCGGCACTTTCAGTAGCCAGTGGCCGTAGCCCGCCATTCCACTTCCTTAACTGCAACGAAAAAAAAAAAAAGTATCGTTTAATATATACGAAGAATGTCACTTGTACCCATGTACACGTGAATGGCTTTTAAATGATTACGTGTGGTTATATATGCATGAGCGCAATCGAATGAAGTGTGTATACATATATGTATATATAAGGCGCGATCGGAAGGTCGTGTGCACCGATCGCGTTTCCGTGGTATATATATCATATAAGTATTGGAGTAAATTTTCGTTGTTGTGTGTGTGTATATATATATATATATATAGTTTATCGCGTGCATTGTTGTTAACGATGAGTGTATACATATAATCGTTATCTGAAACGAAAGTTTTACATATTATAGGCTGTGTGTTGGAGAAATCTTGTTATTAATATGATATTAATATGATAACATTATTTTTTTTTTTTTTGTTTTTTGTTCGTACTGTTATTTTTGTGAAAATTGAATAGCAGGTTTACTCAAGTTGTTGTCTTTTGTTGACGTATTATAATTGAAAATGGTAGATGATTGATGGACTTGCAAAAAAAAAAAACTTCGATTAGATAGTATTTCTTTCATAATTTAAAATGTGTAAATATTTCGCAAAAAAAATATTGTGTAAAAAAAAAACAATCAAAACAATCATTCGTTTAATTAAAAATCAATTATTTTTATAGAACTACATCTTTTGCAATTCCGTTAAACTTATTTCAAAAACCAATTCCATTGTACTCTCTACAACACCACGAACAATCGTTCTTATATCATTACGAATTGTCATAACCCAGATATAGATATATACAATGTAACATACCTTAGTCCTGGCGGCGCGCAGCATCCCGTCGGCGGCCCGGCCAATGACACCAGCGAGATGAGCGCCGATCGACGCGGTTTGTTGATTATTAGTTTTTACCGAGGCTCTCGTTGCTCCTGTTCTCGTAGTTGTTATTGTTGTTGTTGCCGTTGCTGTTGCTGCTGCTACTGCTGCTGCTGGTCCGGCGCGTATAACTCTACTACCCTGGCCCGTCATCGTCTTGCCCTCTTATAACGTCTTATTATCGCCGCGAAGCGCGCTCTCCTCTCTCTCTCTCTCTCTCTCGTTCCTCTGGCTCTCTCTCTATAGCTCTTTCACTCTGCAAACCGATAACCACACATATGTATATATGTATATATAGAGCTGTGATTTTAAAAGCCGTGCGGTTTCGCACGACGGCGGGATGCTGTGGAAGTGTACATTGTACTCGACGGATATATGTATATTATGTGGAAAGTAGTATATAGTATTTGGTTGGCAACGAAAGAGAGAGAGAGAGAAAGAGAGCGAGAGAGAAAGAGAGCGAGAGAGAGAGAGAGAGAGAAAGGTATAGATAAAGCGTTTTTTGCGTGTATAACGAAGAAGAAAAACATTAGGGTACGCGAGTGTATATGCTTTTTCCGCGTGCTGATGCTGATGACGGATGATGCTGTATGTTTTTGTTACCAGCTGTAGAAATTACGAGTGTATAGCGCGTTACGCAAAAAGACATAATAGTACGCGTTGTGGTAATAGCGGTGTGTATGTGTGTGTCTGTTTTTTTTTGTTGTTTGTTGGAAGTGTAGAATTGGGTAACTGGTTTGGAATGCGTGTGTCTGTTTGTGTATAGTTGGATAGAAAGATGAATGACAAGGCGGTTATCTAAATTTTAAATACCGTATATAAGTATACCGAGAGATACGTAGTCGGTGAAGATGCGTTAATGTATATATATATATATACTAAAGTTGAAGTGTAGATGGTACGTAAAGAAAGAAAAGCCTAGCTTACCGATCGATGCTCGTATATATTTTCGTGCACAGTATATATTTTACATATATTTCAAAGTTCAACGAATTCCCACAATTTCCCACAGTTTTCCCCAATGTATAATTGAACGTGTCCAACATCCGATGTTCTATTTTAAACTCTTCGCACACATATATATACCGATATATGGTATATATATGTGTGGAAACGAGCATAAATGACGTTTTGTAAATTACGTCCGATTATATACCTTCTCCTTCCTTCTAATCACAATTTCGTATAAACAGCAACGTATAATACACAATGCGCTCGAATAATCTTGTTTTTCAAAAACCCACGTCATAAAATCTTCGTCTTTCAAAAGCAACTGTATCAGTTCAAAATATAAACGATAACGCGCGTACTTGCATCATTATATATACTTTTTCCTTCTACACTGAACGTACTCATCATCATCGAGCTTTATTTTTCCCGGACGCGTGTATATATATACGGAGAGATGCATCTGTACGCGTCGCGTTGGATATTCAGCTGATTAAGAAGTTCGTCGCGAGGTCGTCGACATCACAGCCGCATATACAAGCGCACGCGCATACATAGCCTGCGGTGAGTGCCCACACGTACGTATATAACTACATACTTCGTATATACTTGTCATTCAGAAAATGAGTATATTACACGAAGGGAAGAGATGGAAGATCGCGTCGCGTATATATATATATATATATATATATTCGAGATGACAGATTTGCATTGGAGATATGCTATAACTAGCTACGAGAACGTGTGTAGAGATGTTGTTGTTGTTGCCGTTGAGAAAGAAACTGATTTGAATAGATGTGACAGGATGGATATATGAGATATGGGAGTGTTTTTCAAATTCCGTATTTTTGAACTGATGTATATATAAAGACTGGTTAGATTCGATTAAGCAAATTGTGTATTATGTGGGTATACGATGGAGTAGGTCATTTTTTATGCGTATCAAGATAGAAAAACGTTAAACGGTCAATTAAGATAGGTTTATTCCTATCAACTATAATTACTGCTACACTGCAAGCCATTTTTTTTATTTTTCTAGTTTTTCTTTCGTTCAATAATGCTCGAAATAATCTAAAAAATTATAAAACAAATAGGTTTTTCGTCATCGTTCATATATATATAATCTCAAACGACCTACGATAACGATTTCATACTTATTATGCGCGTTTATTTTTTTCTTATATACGTTATAATACACATTAATCAAGCTTGTTAATGTAATCGCGACAAAAAAAAAGTTTAATAACAGCATAATAACATTGCAACTCAATCGAAATTGATACAACTGCAGTTGCATTAGCGCGCTTACACACACACACACACACACACACATATATATATATATATCCTTATCTACCGAAGGAAAAAATAATCTCGAATCTCGTCTATTCCCGGATAACATTGCAACTAGGCGCAAATACATGTACATATAACTACACAAAGTGCATCACAAAACCGATCCGAGCATTCGATACCGATCATCATCACAAACATACATATCCGCGTTGTTTGTCTCGCACGATCGCAACCCACGTGCATACTGAATATATTTGCTACCGATCGTCCATGCGCGTTTTCACATTGACAGCGATTTTACATGCGCATGTGCGTATTTGTAAACATGCTCGTGCGCGTGGTGAACAGCGAAACACATACGCGATTATTTGTTGCCGAGCGCTTTTTTTCCATAAATATATATATGGGCGATAAGGCCAAAATTAGAATATTACCATCGGAAGTTTGCGCGCTTTTTGTGCAGCGCTCGGATAAGTTTTTGCGGGGACCAGAAGAGAGATTGGACGCGGAATATTATATATATATATATATATATATATATATGTGATGTGTGTGGATTGAAAAATCGACAAGCGGAGGAGAACCAAGTGTTTGCTCTAATACACAAATGACGCACGTTGTATTTGGTAAAAAAATGATATTTTATCAATGAATGTACACATGTATATAAATGTATATAAAAAAAAACAGCAACGTTTTCTCTCAACATTTTTACAGATGCATATTTTAAGTGGAAAATAAACATACGAGTTATTGTTGTTTTTTTTTTCTTACCGATAAATCGATATGTATAAATTATAATTGGCATGTATATATTTATACTCATTCCGATACGAATTTCAATTTCAATTTTCACAACATACTTTTAACCCCCCCTCCCCACCAAAGTTAACGGTTTTTTCCTCCACCCGATAACTTTCGTGTGAAAACCAATCTCCATCTCTCTCTCTCTCTTCCATTATTATATTATTACAAAAAATGACTTTCTTCATACAGATAAATCGAATGAAGTAAGAGCCATGTATATAACACACATACCTGCTGACGATCATCCACAACGCCTACATAATTCTTCTTCTCCACAATATAGTTCTCTACATATATATGTACGCGCACTGTACGATAAGCGCAGTTTAACTATGTATTTCGTAACTTATATATACCTAGAAAGAAAGATAATCTAAATCTAAAACCAAAAACAATCTCTAATCAAAACTATATATACATATATAACGTTACACCGATATTAAACAAAACTGTAGTATACATATATGTATATGTAATGTACATATTGTACTATATATAAACATATACGTCAATTAAAAAATTTTTTTTTTTTGTTTCTTCTCTTTCTTTTTTTGCAACATGTATATTATGTACTGCTGTATATACTACGCAGCACCAATAACGCGTATATGTGATGAATATATATCTTACTTTAGATATATATACGTACGACCGTACTGTCGCCTGCGCGGAGTATAAACTAAGCAAACCTCGCGCGCGCACGCGTTCGACCGACTATACGCGAGGCTTGCGCACGTGCGCGCGCTGTGATCCATACGCGTGCGGGGATTGGACGAGTATATAGGAGCGTGTAGGCAGTACGTTGCGTGCTGCGGGTTTCGGTGTCGCCGCAGGCGATGTGAGTGTGTATATATATATATATGTATATATGAAAAAAAGGAGCTGTGTTGTATGTATATGTTGCGGGCGTACAAGCGAATGGAGAAGAAGTTAAGTGTCTTCTTTTGATTTGATTGTAGGGCGTATATACGATGCTGATTGGTTTTTGATTAGTCGAAAGTGAAGAGAGAGAAAGAGAGAGAGAGAAATTGTTGCGATGATGGTGAAGAGAAGAGATCAGTAGTATATATATATGTAAGCGAACGCGCTGATGCGTTTAGGTGTGTTTATTTATTAATTTTTTGGTTTTTTTTTATACGAGGTTTGGAGGAATTGATTTCAAAGAAGTGAAAATATTAACTTGAAGTTTTTATGTCAGAGAAGATAATATGAGCTAAGTGAAAATAATGATCGACAGGTCAGCAATTTACGAGTTACAGCCGCGGTATACAATAATAAAATGGACTAAAATCACTTCAGTCTGACCTACTTTGCGTTCCCGCTAACCCTATTTACTTCATTAAAGAGAAAGCTCGAAGGGGGAGGGGGGGAGTAAAAAACTTTTTTCAGTTGTATAAGATATATATATATAGTGTTACGGAAAAATCATTCGGTATGTGAGCCGTACGGGTATAATTGTATATAAACCGGCCGCGGCGATTTAAACGCGAGTTCGCTTTGTCGATTTCCATAGACACAAAAACTGTTTGCTTTTAACATGAGATAGTATCTATAAGATAAATGATAAATGGTATGTATTGTAATTGTTATTTATATTGTTCAACAATGCATCAACGCGATATCACAGACAACAAGGTATATAACGTTTTCGATTCTTCGAAAATTCAACAAAGTCTATAGGTACATACATATACTATACTGACTTTTTCTCTACCGCCTCTTCGTCCATATACGCTGTATACACATGATCGCATTATACCTTTAACAGATACACTCCTCTCTCTTTCTCTCTCTCTCTCTCTCTTTTTCTTTCTCTGCTCAAACATTACTGTATATACACTGCAACGTGTGTGTGTATATATATATAAACACACACACACATTAAACAACCACCGTGCCTCGCGACAAGCCCCGTATAATATGCGAGCATGCTGCTGCTGCTGCTGCTGCTGATGATGCTATACCCACGAAGCACATCCAGTGTCCACTATACATAACCAGCATATATATGCGGGAGAAGAGATGAAGAAACACAAAGGATAACAAAACAAAAAAAAAGTAAAAAGACTGATGAGCGCGCGCGCCTCACTGTACTGCTATACTGTACACGTGTGTGTGTGTATATATATATATATATATATATATATATATATATAAAATCAAGCGTAAGGCCTTGAAAAGGCACAGCAGCAGCCGTTGAACCGGCCGTCGCATTAT
>JAYJLV010091453.1:0-39141 GCA_036873485.1 Torymus texanus | reverse complement strand
TATATATATATGAGAGTCTGTCCTCCCAGCGGCGCCACTCCTATACGGCGATGTTGCCGATACAGCTGGCCCATCATGTTATACTCGTCGTACCCATCACACACGCGCAGATCACTTGATATACACACACACACACACACACACACATCGATGCCATGTATGTGAAAAACCGTGCCTATCGAGCGACCATGTGTGAATAGTATGTGTGTGTGTATCGAAAAACTCGCGTACACGTGTGGTACGTATATAAAAATCTGCGCGTGTCAGTTTTTATCAGAACCCGTGCGTGCATACAGTGCAGATCATCGCGCGTGTATATAATAATGTCGACGACCCCGCCGTTACTGCTGACTGTGACTACATTCGAGATGGTAACTGCATCGCGTAGGTTGGCGAGCATAATATAGGAAATGCTCAAGTAGCGATAAAATTCGACTAACCGTATAATAGAGAGGTTTTGGTATGTGTCGATTGTATAGATATTGAAATATATGTGAGGTGAGGTGTATTCGCGTGCAAAGCGCTGAGTTAACCGGTGCGCAGTGGTCGCAGGGATGAAGATCGATTCAGACGCGTGTTAGAACTTATTGAATTAGTGGGTGAAGAGATTTGCTGCTCTTGTGCGGTGGAAATAATTTCGTGTCCACGTGGAATATACGTAACGATTTGTTAACGCGCAATAAAGAATTCTGAGTCTTAGAATATAAACACAAATAACTAAATAAAAACAAAACTACAAACAAACAACACGGTAAACTCACGAACGACATTTTATTATTATACATATATAAAAACTACGGAAAAACCTGTATACATATATAAAATCCCGCGGCCCTTCCTCGATCTCAATCTCTATCCATTAATCCGCCCGAAAATTCCGCGTGCGGAAGTGTGAGTTTTTCCCGCGCGCACGCGATTCTGACGTAACGAAATCCCGCTGCTTATACACAAAGGTATATATATATATATATGTGTGTGTATACATACAGAAAATAAACGTCACGCGAAACGATGCTTCCTCAAACGTCACACGCGCTGGCGTTTCTATAGAGCCGAAAAAGTTGATATATATACTCTCGCGTTCTAGTTGCTATACTTCTAATCGAAAATCAGAACTAGGTCGTAGCCTTGACGGCACCATAGCGTCGCGGAAGTGTCGTGCTGTTGTTTTTATATTTTGAGGTCCCGGATGCGATGTTGTATTTGATTGTGGATTACTGGGAACATTAGGAGATTTTCGATATAGCAAGTGCGTAGTTGGTGAGATTTTGGGCAGATCTATACGTTATTTCGTGTGGAAGTATTTTCCGAAGTTGGCTTTGGTTTATCTGTGGTTCTGTTGTACTACATCAAAGTTTCAGTGTAGGTCTGAAGCTTGTGTTTTTATTGAAAATTATAATTTTTTGCCGAGAGATGGTCGGAGTATGTTTTTATCGCAAGAGAAAACTAAAAAGCTTAATTTAGTTTGTTAGTGAAGCTAGAATATTTTTAATAATAACAAATACAACGTTTTAGATGACAATTATTGATGATTAATTCGTTCGTCAATAGGTGTATATATACGTTCAAAATTTCTGGTTATTTAAATATTCCTGCACAACACAGTCGTTTGCACATGAATATACTGTCTACTGCGCAGTGTCTCGCGCTCCTCTGTTTGCGTTTACTTGTTTATGCGAACTATGTATGTAGGTGCAGCCCTACTGCGCGACAACATCCGGAATGTATACATTATTTATTCATAATTCGATTGAACACGCACACTCACATCAAGCAACCTTTAATTAACTACCAATCCATCAACTCCCTCGTTTCCAAATATAATCGTCGAAAAATAGAACCATCATTATACACAAAAAAATCGACTGTCGATTATATCGTGTGTGTGTGTGTGTGTGTGTGTATATATATATATATATATATATATATGTACACGTTTATCAACAACTCATAATGATTCCTGATGAGATAGGGATACACACACACACATATGTGTATTGTATACATAATCCGCGATCGATTCGCACAGCGTCGTGAACGTTCCAAGGGTTTCGGACATTGAACGATGTGCGATGGTTCTTCCTCGTTCAATTCTTATATATATATACGTTGCGCGTGTGTGTATACACAAAGCCGACAGGGTAAATAGATCCTTGTAAGGTTTTTTCGCCGCTGATGTGTATAATTTTTCCCTTAGCTTCCTTGAAACTCTCACAAATCTGTGCGGTCTACACAAGGGGTTTTGTTTGCACTATATATATACGGTCGTTCGTTATTTATCGAGAGAAAACAGCAGGCAACGATGATAAATAATTATATATATTTTCTCATAAAATTATAAGATATTTCGGAGAATAAAGGCTTTACAATTGCACCACTATATAAGATAGTATCCTAATGAAATACCTTTCTAATAAGCAAAACATCAAAACAAAGCCTAGGGCAACGCCGATGCGAACAACCCTATATTCGTACCTAAATCCACGTGTCCACACACATACATATCGTCTACCTTACCCATATACATTCGCGCATACCAATCTCTTCGAATTCCCGTATACCCAACCCACCACCAACTCATATACTCGTGCTTGTATACCTCGCACACACACACACACACAGACACATGAATATATATACAAAGTTTGAACTAGTAATTGACATTGTTGAGTATCGAACGGTACGTCGCGTCGCCAAGGGCTACGGTCAAGGAATTCCTGCAAGGTATAGGCCGCGTGTGTGCTACGTTATACATACATACACGGACGTCGTTTGTGGGAGTGCATCGACCGGGCGCGACATTGCACTTCATCCTGTCCGTGTTGTGCGCTACTCAAGGACTATACGTTGTCGAGTATTATCATTGCTGTGAATCGATTAACTAGGTATATGCTAGTTCCGTTATTCTAGCTTATAAAAGGCTTTTTTAATTGAACTCCAAGGAGTCGCTGAGTGTTGAAAAAAAAAGTAGTGTGTGCGTATGTATGTGTATATAATACACGCATAGGCAATTATTTAAACAATGCGATAAAGAAACACTGTAGTCGTTCGCATGCGCGTGTTATAATTGCGAGAATCGTATATAAATGTGAGTCATTTAAATATATATATATACGGTATACACAATACCTTTTCTCATTTATTCCTTTTTTTTTATCCTGACACACTCTCGCTTTATCACACGTGTCTTCTCTCTTTCTATCGCAGCTTTATATATATATGGCATATATAACGAATCGCTTTATCATCGTCGCCATCGTTACAACGTCAGCCGCTGTTTCATACAGCCTTGCGTGTGTATATATATGTACAGGTTTATAATTCTGATCTCATCGGGGGAACTGACGGCTACTGTTGCTACTGTACACGATATAAAGCATCTAAATTCAAATAGCCTCGAGACAACGACAACCACGACGACATACCGATTCCAATTCCTCTGTTTACAAAACTCGCGTGTATATACACGCGCGTGAAAGAGAGAGAGAAAGAGAGATAACCGGCCAACCAGCATCACGAGAATCAGACCAAAGTGTCGCATGATGTATAGAAATTAACGAGGATTAAATTCATTAATTCCACCCAAAACAGTTGAGAGCTTGAAAGACGGATACATAATTGGACTTGGTGAAATTCGGTATAGTAATCTGTGGTTATGATGCTCGAATGTTCTTTAATATAATTGCGCAGAAGTTATGTTGTTGTTAAACAATGATGAGTGGTTCGTCGATAGCGCGTAATAATCGCGGACTATTAACGTTGAGGCTAATGCGACGTAATAATGCGCAGTATAGCCAAGCGTGTGAGCACCCGCCGATCTCTCATTGTTTCTCTTCTATATGAGCGCAAAGCTTTTTCCCTGCTGTCAACGTGACTATATATTTCTTTCAATTAAATCAAAATAGATAGTGATTTATAACAAAAGCTAACTAATACGAATAAATCATCGCGCTGCTATTATATAAATTAATTAAATTCATTTCTATCGACTTTCTACGTCTTTTTTATATATATGCTCTATTTTTTTTTCTCTCCCTCTCAGCGTACACAGTGATAAGCTTTTATTACTCCGCATTGACTTAAACAAAACGTACGTACCGCGCCGAGAAGGAAAACTCGCGTTAGTTGCTCGTTGTACCAATCGGTTGCCCACGTGTGCAAGCTGTGAGTCGCGTGATTTCCGCGCAAGCGCGTGTTCAATTGCGGGGGAGAGAGAGAGAGTGAGTGAGATAGAGATACTTATATAGTTCGCCGGGGATCAAGGCGCGATGACGCAAGTGTACAGTAAGACCCCCAGCGGATGGATGGGTTAATGGATGTGAGTTGTGGGATGACAATATCATCGTATACATATATATATATATATATACACACACACACACATACATACCCTATAGTTACAGCGATGATTTTTTTTATGATTCACGTAAGATGGAATTTTTGCGAAAAAATATATAGCGATAGTTTGGGTAACCTAGAACAGTAGAAGCGGTAGGAAAACATTATCGCATAGTAATTCGGTAAAAATTATAGGGATTACGATGTCACGGCAATTTTTCCAGAAAAATCATCTCCTTGTGCGCGAATTAAGCGTTGTTTTAATAAAACGCTTTTAAATGATTAGACTGCGCGGGCATTGTTTATCGGGGCCCCTTGATCTTGGCAGTAATTTTCACGCGATCGTTTTAATTTAGCGTGTTACTACTACTACTACTACTGCTGCTGCTGTTGCTCACTGAAAACACTTAATTAAAGCAGGGAGTGTAGTCTCGTATTTTTCTCAAACTCGAGGAAAAAAAAGAAAAAAAACGAGCGACCGACACGCGCGCTAATCGCTCAGTCGCATGCGCATATATATGTATAAGGAGGCAAACTATACCGTCCCGAAAGAAAAAAAGTCCACGTCTTATCGTTACTCAACTTTGACATAAGCCCGTAATTCCCACTGTCTCGGCGCCTATCTCTCTATCTGTCTCTCCCCGGGACTAATTAACTTATTTATACGAAAGAAACGAGAGAATGAGAGAGTCAGATAATCGGAAAGAGAGATCATCCCCGCGCTTTCGCACGATTATATAACCTCTGAGAGAGAGAAAAAAAAAATGAGTCAAGGTTAATTTCTTTCTTTTTTTTTATCTTTTCTTCCTTCTTTGCCGCCTTTTACTTTCGCGCTTGATAAAAAACTATAAGCCACCCCGCGGATCTACCATTATTATGTAACTTATATAAAGTTCCGGCTGTTCATACCACGACGTGTACATGCTTATACAAGGGAACGTGGAGTTAGTGATTCAACGGTTTAGCGTGAACTAGGTAACGAAGCGAAAAAGAGAATAGGACAGCAACGATGTATATATACGCGGAAAAAGCGAGAGAGACGATATGACGGGATGATAGACGTATCGACGGTTATTAAATGAGCTTGCGCAATACGAAGCGGAGCTTGAAGCTGATGCGATAATACGGAAGTAACTTTATATATACACACACACACACACACACATACACACACACTTACTGGGATTTTGGTTATTTAATTTATCTGATTTTTTTAGTGGATTTATTTGGCTTAATAATAAGCATTGCACGTGATCGGGAAATTCTCTACACTATATAAATTAAGCTTTTAGAATCACAATTTAATTGTTGGAAATCAACAAATTAATTTTGAGGCAGCTAAGTGCCAGTGAATTGTTAGCTGTTTACGTATGTAAATTCCATGCTACTGAATAATGCAATAATTGTAAACGTTAAGTCGCTATAGCATCATTAGAAATTCGTCGATTGATCCATATAAACTATGTTTATACGTATTCGTATACTTTGTATATATTCTTTTGCAACAAGTCGCACTATTCGCTCATAAATATATATACTATAACCAAAACAACAATATTTTGTAAATACTTCCTACCACGTGTGACATCAAAATATTTTCGCTCTCGCGTTCTTCTCAAAATGTATTGGGAAAACCTATTTTTTCCTCTCGGAAAATACTCTCATGTTCATTGTGACCACGTTCTGCTCTATTAAACATTCGAACGAACTTAGAATAAATTAGCAGCAATCAAGAGACACACCTTTCGTTCGACAAAACTCGTTTTCGCCGAAAAACCGACGGTATATGGATTTCCACACCGCTTCTAACCAGCTTCTCTCTTGTGCTGAACGTGCGACCTTGTCGGGATCGCTTCTAAAACGCCAGTTACCTAATGTCCGCAATGTTCTCTCATATATATAACGATCACGCGAAGCCGCACGAGCGTGTGCACCTTGCAGTGTATCGCGATGTCGCACTTTTTTCCCCCAATGTTTTGTTATCTTTAAAGAGACACGCGCGCAGGCGTGTGTTGATTGTATGGAGTAAGTGGCAATAATCGCGTTTTCCTCTTTTGTTTTGTAATTTAATGAATTCATAGCATACATCGGTGGTATTGAAATGATTTGTAGATGAGAGATGGGCGAATAAAAAGCTGGAACAATGCCTTGAAAATATATATATGAAGAGTTTTTATTGTAACTAAAGAACATTGTAAGAAATTTTCCACTAAATTCACGTGATAACTGTACACGTCTAAACAAATAAACGCATATACATAAATAAATTAAGTACTATATAAAAACAGGAAGACATAGAATGTATGCGTCGAGTAGATAATAATCATAAAGTGCATCATAAAATTTAACGCCTTGAAGTTTCGCAGGAAGTAGGAAAGTCGACATAGAACGTAATTTGCATAATTTATAATCAATAAAGTAAAAATAGAACAAGTGTATTAAATAAAAAGCCTTTCAAGTATGGATAATTAAATTACTATATTGCAGCAAGGTTGAAACCTGTCGAAAAATCATTCGTACCAAAAATCAGCAACGTGATTTCACGTAATACTAAAGCTCGTATAAACAGCCGCCAAAGACTTCTCTCTGTCTCTCTCTTTCTCTCTTTCTCTCTCTCTCTTTCACAGCGCACCGCATCACGCGGAACGCCAGCATGTTGTGCAGTTGCTTGCAACAATGGGCGAAACTACAAAAGTCTTTTGCACCTATATATATACATACAAGTGTCGTCGGGGCGCTCGTTGCAGTGGCCGGCCGAAACTAGTTTTTTTATTGCAAACGAGACGCCGCCGAAAATATAATGATACAGCCACGCGTGCTCGGCCTTTCAAAGTGAAATATTAGACGCGTTAAAGTAAGTCGCGTGTGTTTGCTTAATTTTTTCAGGAGTGGGACACTTGTAAAGGTTCTTGTTGCTTGGGGAAAGCGTGTTGAAAGTTGGAGGATGCGGAAAAGGCGATGGTAATGGTTTTTTTCTTTTCCTGCTGTAATAGCTGCGTAGGGTGCAAAAAAGTAGGTTAAGGACATTTTAGGAAATCGAGGTTTCTGTTGTTATAGCTTTGTAAAGGAGTAGTATATTGATCTTCGGTCGTTGGTTGCAAAGGTTTGCAAAATTTCTGCAATCACGTTGTAGCTTCCGGAACATATTTCTTCGTTACGAGTTTATCTCCTATTTCGTTCAATTACGAATCGTTCATTGATAAATTGAGGAAAATGGTCATATCGTTAATTAAAATCGCCATCTTATGGCACTTATAAATCTTTTGCAATTAATTGTTCTAATGTATCAGTGCGATCGATGTAAATTCCAATTATAAATTGTTGAATACTGCGCTAAAAAATCCGAAATCTTTTGTCAATCTTCTTATCGTCATGAATTCTTTATATATAAGCGTATAGACAAAACATGTAGCCAAAAGATTCACGCGACTAGAATTCCAGATTTATAACTTTTCCCTAAGAAAAATCTCTGACTTGATGCTTTACGCGCCCTATACGCACATTCCATCTCCCCACAGACTCCAACGCCATCAATATTTCAAGTCTCTCTCTCGCTATCTCAGCCATTCTTTAAAAAAAAACAAACGGTAGTATCTCCCCCAGTCATCTTATTAATCGGCAAAAGCAAACTAAACATCGAATCTCTATATACGTTTCTCTGGTACTGCTGTTATACCATGACTCCGTCGTCAGCTACCCTCTATATATATAACCCTCCCCCTTTGCGCCTCTCGTAAAAGTGGAGCACGAGACCCCGCGGAATGCACATACTGGGGGGACGACGACTGCGCCACGAAGAAGAAGAAGAAGAAGAAGTAGCAGCAGCAGCAGCGAACGTTAGCACAGCAGAAGTCGGTCTCCTCGTGCGTCATAGGCCCACCCCGATAAACAGTACTGGCTGACTATTTTAACCTGGCCTGGATATCGAGAAGCTTAGAGTAAGAGAGAGAGAGAGAGTGAGAGAGAACGAGAGTGCTGCTAGCGGGGTCGGGAAGCAGAGATGGGGAAATGGAATGGATGGCGAATGCGGAGTGAGAAGATGGATGGTAGAGGACTGGATGGACAGGTAGAGAGAGGCAGAGCGATATGTGCGTCAGAGGCGAAATTGGGGCAAGGGTGCGGGGGAATTTTATTGTTGGAAAAGGGAGATTCAATGGGGGAGAAAGTTGGAAATTGCGATTTAGGAAGTAGTTTCAGAGGAACCGGGGTGTGGTAATGCCTGCTCAAATGTTGGTTATTGTTTGAGGGTGGCTTTTAATTCAGGTAGCTTTGTTTAATCTTTCATGTGAATTGGCTTATGAGGCCTTCTATTATATGGGAATAAAATAGTTTAAGGGTCGTTAACAAAAAGAGTTCACCTTACAGGTAGCTGAATTTTATTTAAAATTTTGTAGGTGAATGTCGCAATTTTAGTTTTTTCAGTTGCTTTAATCCTTTAACGCCTGATTGCATAGTTTTTTTAACGAAAAGTTTGTCTATAATGATTCAATATAAAATGGTCAAGTTTTTTATCTTAAAATACCTACTCCGCTATTTTCGAGCTAGCTCTTACGAACACCGTGGTAAAAAACGGCGGATCTAAAATGGCGGCTGAAAACAAAAAAATTTTGAATTTACCATTTTTGTCCATTTTTTTCGCGTTGAAGCTGGACTAATTGGATTTTTTGCCAATTAGTTGATAGTTTATAATCACACGTTTCCTAATTGGCACTTAAACTAATTGGCAAAAAGTCGAATTAGTCCAGCATCAACATAAAAAAGCGATAAAAATGGAAAATTAAAAATTATTTGGTATTCAGCCGCCATTTTAGAACCGACATGGATGAAAACAAAAATTGAACTTCATAGTCTTTTGATGATGAGAATCCAGTTTCAACAAAATTTATGACATTTTTTAAATAAACTCAAAATATTTATTATTTTTAAAGCGATTATACTAAACACTTGTTTATAAAAATATATCAAGGTATGTTATGGACGTGATTATGTATTATACTTTATGCAAACGCCAACAACTAACTGCAAACAACACTCTATTCTGCAATGTATAATTCTTTGTTGTTAGAGTAACGTCGAAACTTCACGCCAAGTCAAACCAATTTGTTCGTGAAATTTTTACGAAAATAAAACATCTCATTAGCTGTATAGAGTGCTAATTATTTCAATGAGCATGTAACGTCTTTTGTTAAGTTCGTAGGTCAAAGTTTTATTATTCATCGTTGGAAAGTCGAGCGACGCAGTTAGCGCGAGCGTGCTAACGTGCTAACTCTAGTTTTCCCGAACATTCACCAGAAAGTGGATACGAATCTAATGACAACCTACGCTATAATGAAAGAAAGAAACAAAACACACGAAAAATGTTTCGATTTTTGTATATAAGCATTGATTGACTGACTAATGCGCACTGATTGGAATAGTATATATAATTGCTTGCTGCGTTGGAAAAAAATTCCGTCGCAAATGGCATTTACTACGATCATATATCTATACATATATAGCATCATTGTGCTTCTTCGAAAATAATAAATGACACCCTAATCGACTTCATTGACGTAGTCGGTCACCAAAATAGCATCTGGAAACACCTCTAACGGTGTGACATTTCTGTCTATTATGATTCGATATTTCTTTTTTCCTGATATACATAGATGTGTTTCGGAGTAATCACGACGATTAACGACCGATCTGTAATAACTGTGTAAAGAAGCTTTACATTGTAGACAGCCTAAAGCTCGCGGAGTAACGAGAAATTTCTTTGGGCGCTGATGAGATCGAGACTTTTCTGTAAGACGACCAATGGTCGAAAACTATCGTCTAACGGTCTAAATTGAGATGCAATTTGTATTGAAATCTACGAATGGAGTTGGGATTACTGAAAAGTCACGGTTAAATTAAATTGGCCTCGTTTAACTTTATATACCCTATGTGCTATTTGCTCAACAATCAGATTCCTGCCTCTGCATAGACCGAAATAATAAATATCTAAAGCTTGCGCGAAGGTCTGTTACGTTTCATAGAAAATTTCTTATTCAATGAACGCGCGCGGACACAGAAGGATAATTATAATAGATCGTTTATTAATAGAATAACGATTTGCGCTCCGGCCGATCATCTAAAATAGCGCGCACATAGCAACTATAAGAGACAATCAATATACACTGAACTTGAATGTGCCCGAGCATTATTATCATTAACGACATTAACGTTATCGCTCGCACATACACATAGCCTTTATATCCTATATGTATGTGTGTCTATTACGTACATGCTACTCTCTTTATTCTTTCATTGCGCTCCAATCCCCCTCGCGCAATCTGATGAAGGTGACAAATCGAGCGTTCACTCTATATTTATTTACTTATTATTTTTTTTTTCTTCTCTTTCACCGTGCAATGAAGAAAAGCACATATATAAGGACTGCGCCCAACAACAACCCTGCGTCACGAAGCGGAGGAAATTAACCATTTCTGTTTTACTGTTTCAGATTCCTTGCAATCGTTGTCATACCTCGGTGAGTCTTTTTCCAAGACAAAAGAACAAAAACAAAAAAAATAAAAAGCAATCGCCTCTTTAATCTCTAACCAGACTAACCTAATGTTATTAATAATACACATCCGCCAATAAGTCAATCGATTGAGAAAAAAAGAAAAAAAAAACACACGCTTCGTTCTAACTTAGCATAATATAACACCTGACGAGCCGTGACTAACGCTTATACTATACAGTGTCATTATCAGCATCGCGCTTATGCTGTTCCACTGCAGCTGAGGTTACGATAATTAATCATTCATTAACTTCATCACGCTTCGAGTCGTTTCGTTTTACTGTAGTATGGAACTAATATGGTGTCAGAGTTAATTTTGGCCACAGTTGCATGCTTGCTGGCTGCCCAATGAAAGGAGGATTATTTATAACGAAAGCATAACAGGGATATATTACGAATTATAAGAAATTTCGTGCTTTGATTTGCAATTACTTTTGTTTAGTACCAGTAACACCTGCACAGTGTGCACACTTCTTTTTTTGAAAATTAACTGTACTGTTTTGTAAAAACAAAAAGCAAATATTATTTACAGAGATTCTACGAAAAAGTAGTTTTAGAACAAAAAATTTGTTAGCTTTCTACAGTCTGCTATACTTACCATTTTACGATATGGTACAGTAACTTTTCCCATAATTGCTACTAATTTTTATCACACATTTTTTTTTCACGTGCACAATATGCTAACATATGCAAGCTTAATCCAAGTCATTAAAAATTTATTGCCTCTTTAGAAAATATGGTTACGGAGTTTTTTATCTTCAAATATCAATCATACCACGACTATGTTATTTATTTCAATTATATTTCATATATATACATATATATACACACACACGGACACACACATACATACACGCACATTCACGATCAACGACCAAATATAAGAATAATGCGCAAAAGACGAACTTCGATTTTCCAATCAAACCACTGTGTGACTTATCCACCGCGATCTATTATTAATTTTTGGAAGTATGTCAGTCAAACTCCAAGTATGTGCAAACAGTTATATCGCACGCACCGAAATCATTAATTTTCCCAAGAATTCAGATAACCGTATATTAAAACTCTCTCTCACCTCGGGTTTATATTTACATCTCGGTCGATAATAACTATATATATACACGCAGCTCTCCCGATAAATCGAACTCTTCGCCATTTGCATCGTTGTGATCGCTCATTCACATGTTATACACTCACACGACAAATTGCGATGTTAATTTTACACCTCACGATGAAGAAAAGGACAAAAAAGAAACCGCGAACTTAACGCATTCTTTCGCGGACGCAACACGCGACGCCGTAGCTCATGCGCTTGTACACTCACGATTATATATCAAATACTCTCGAGCGTATATACATACATATTTGAATCGGTATTGCTGTTACTGTTGCTCACACGCGTAGACTTGCTTTCCTAAGCAAAACGACGACGACGACGACGGCGGCTTGGCCCAGTTTCACGGCTGCATTTGTCACGCGGATTAGCAATTTCATTGCTGATACATGCATACGTACAGCACGTGTGTACACGTGTGCGTAGGGGACGACGCGATAGAGTAAGAGAGGAGAAGAAAAAAAAAACACCCAGGATGAAATTGCACGCACGACCCAATTGCTACTTGAGGCCTCAGCCCTGCGCGGCGCCAGCATGTTGCAGCAGCTTCTTATCGCCTTCGGATCTGTCCGCGTGCTCTTTGCGTGTTTATATAAACGATCGTGCAATCGACCGTAGATTTTACGAGTGTCGCGAGAGCTTCGATATTATTCATATATTCCATATATATAAACGTGGCGATAGCGAGCTTTTTCCTCTACAAGCGCGGTTCGGTCCGGTTGCTCCGGAATTTTTTTCTTCCTTTCGTGTATAGCTTGGCCTTAAGACTCTTGAAAATTGATTAGTTGTATAGAATCATCGATGATTCTTTTCCAATTTCCCGATCATTGGAGTTAACATTGATATTGGTTTACACGTGGTGGTTATCTTAAGAGTTTTTTTTCGTAGAAATTGCATTTTTCTTCCGAGACTGGAAAAATTAAAGAGGTTGGGTTGGCGTTCTGACAATTATTGACGTCAAAAGAAAGCTGCGTAAGTTGATGCGAAAAAAGTCGAGTCTGCTAATCGGGTAAAAGTATAGGAAAGAGTATATATATTATCCTGTATAGTGAATAGTTATTTACGATATGTGCGAATGAAGGAAGTTCGCCGATAAACAAAGATGATTCAATAACGTTGTTTGCTTAGTGATAAATTATTTTCTTCTGTACATTACTTCACTCGTTAAATATAAACTTAGAAGAACTATGTAATACATAACTATACAAAGTAACTGATCAGCACAAATGAATATTAATCGCTAGAATCATATAGCATTTCAAAATATTCTCATTTTCAATTGACAATGCAGATCTAGATCTGTCATTCAACCACAATCTCGTGAAAAAATTCGCAGAACTGCACCTAATTATTGCAAATAAATACTTTTTTTTCACCATTTAGGCATACTTTAAAACCGCACCTAGTTTCTTGATTCTACGTATAGACAGCGTAACAAAAAAAAAAAGTTATCTCCCCCTCTTCGTGACTCACTCTGTTCTCGAGCTTTCGCGCACGTGCGACCGATAGGGTTGCGCTTAATTACCGCGGGATTGTAACAAGAAAAAAAAACGGTCGCACGCGTTGCTAGTCGATAAGCGGCTTTTGCCGCGAATAAGCCCTCACACCCGCGCGTGCACACGCGCGATCTTTTATCACTTTTTATCGATATACAGCAATTATACGTTAATCAAATTATATAATACAATATATAAATGAGAATTTGTTAAAATGTATATACGAGGGGTTTTTCGTTCATCTCTTTCTGCAGAGTTATGCGAAATAATAAGGTAATTAATTTGCCAAGAATGTGATGCATAAAGGTTTCTTCACGTGTTTACACCATGATAGAGGCTAGAAATCCTTGCATAATATTTGTACTAGCTGCGATTGCTACCATTTCGTTCGGTACAAGCTCAGAGAAAAACGAGCTCACTTCTTATTTGTACAGTAGCGTTATAGTAGACATCAGTCGTTGCATTCTTCAACTAAGCATATTATACGCGCCAATGTCAGATTTTTTGTGTCCCTATACCAAGTTTCTTCTTACCCACAGTTCCTCGTTTGTTCATATATAAATTCCGAAACCTCTGGCAAAAAAAATCGTCCAAACCTAAACAAAACTCAATCCCCGCCTATAATATCCAAGCTTCAGCTTCCCCTTTTTATTTATCCTCCTCCCCGTTCTCTTCTCTCTCTCCCACTCCAGAAAAAACGGAGCGTGGCAAGTAAATTCAGCACGCGCGTGTTCGTACTATACCTCGTATCACACTCGCGCGCTTTCTCAAACAAACCAAGTTCGCTTACGTTCCCTGAAAAGCTGCGACGCGATCTTGCTCGTGTGCGCGCGTGAGCTATGAAATTTCAGCACGTGCTCACCCCAGCAGCGTCACTAAGACCTCACACGAGCGATACACGTGCTCGCACATCGGTTAATGCTCGCTGCACAAGAAAGGAGAAATGGTTATATAAATCGATAGCATCAACGATGCTTACGGTTTGCTATGGGTTAATATTTGTACTTGCGAGTGAGCTTGCGGTTGGTGTGGATGTAGGTGACGTTGGGAATTTGGCTGAAAAAAGGGGGTGGGTGATGGGTATCGGGATATATGACAGAGTAGAATAATCATGGTCGAGGTGGTTGATAAGGATCGATCGTTGGCTCTTTTGTGGGGCAGGTTTTAGTAAAAAGAATTATCGATGTATCTTTTATTGCTATTTAGTTATGTGTAAATTGAATAAAACTTGAAGAAGGAGAGAATCGTTCATGCATCAGTAGCTCGCAATCGGCTTAACAAATTAAAATACCGCTCTGAAGTTACCGTTAAATAAATTAAAGCTTCCGGATGTTACTTAATCAGTTCTCAGAAATGAAGAGAAAAAAAAACGCTTTTTACTAGCGCGGTCTAGAAATTATCATAACGTTGTTAAGGAATCGTTTTTTTTTTCTTATAATTTTACGTCTGCATAAATCATACTTGATCATTAACGAACGTGTGGCAGTCGCCATTTAGGCTTCATTGCCACTTTTTGCCGCTCACGCGCCAGCATCGTATCAGGAAGTCTACATAAACAATGCTCCAGACGCACCTGTCGTGACGTTGCAAGTCGTCAGCCTTCTATTATGCACTTCAATTCTACCGCAACAATTCAACTTCTTTCTTGTTTCTCCATAAACCTTCTGCTACGTGCAAGCCACGTGTTTCAATTGTCTTTTTTCTTTTTTTGGCAATAATTACCGCTGAAGTACGCACTAAAGTTGGAGCATGCGGAGGCGTTGACACTTTGACGCGCGGTAACGATGATCGGGAGCGACGTCAGACACGTGCATCGTCGTGAACTCCTGAACTTGCGCGTTGTGTTATTACCTATATATCTATACCAGTTGCAACTCGACACCCACGTGAATCTGGAGAAGTGCAAACTCGCTTTGGGCTAACTGGCTTGCGACTTCTGTAATTTACGCAGCAAATGTATAGACGCGAAACGCACGTGATTAACGCGGCACGTTATTCGAACCTCCACCTATTTTTTCTTTATCTAATTTTTATTTATGATCTCAATCCAGACGCATTTTTGTTGTCTTTAATTGAGCTGAGATTAACGTCAAAGGCGCCGCTGTTGCTACTTTATTGTAATACTTTATTGCTACCGGAACGTTCCTCGCTTTTAACAATCGATTGTAACGAGCTTTATTAACGCGAATACAAGGTGAATCCGGTTTGCTGGACACCAAATAAAATTAATCCCGTCGACGATTCACCCGCTGAGATGACGTAAGGCGAATATTATGCAACCCTTTCGCACTTGTCAGCGTGAATGTGCACATTAGCGTGTCTCTACCGCTCCCCATCGAGGGATTTAATGAGATGACATATATTATGACTTACCAGAAGCTTCCTATTATTTGTCATAGCAGTTCGCGCACCGACGTTTAATCTAATTATAAGTTTACAAAAGTATTTGCGTGCTCTGACATAAGGATGTTTAAAAAATTAAATAATTTTGCGTAGTTCAACTCTGATTCATACGGTCTATTAATACAATAACAACAAACGTTGCTTTTGCCTTTCAAGTAATTCAAAGAAAACTACTTAAATTTTCATCCGCTAAAATTATCCTTTAAAGTGTTTAATGTGCTAATTCCGTGCTACCAAAGTGCTTACCTACTTACTAAATCATGTTTACGAAAGATCAAGCATCTTTTTAAAAATAATGCGCTAATTAAACTTCATCAGCAAATCAAATATTTGCAAATTCCGAGTAAATGATCTCGTCTTACCGAGACGTCACGACACTATCATAACTGTCAAGCTTCTCAAACTCACCGTTCTTCGGCTTATCTCATCATCTCGCGAAAGTACCATTGTTTGACGTCATTCTCACACTTGTTTCTGCGCATCGGAGGTAGACTCAGAAACAATATTAGCATTGTCCTGTTTTGTTAAATGATAATATTCGAAAGTAGTCAATTAATGCAAATGCAATGTCTTTCTTGCGCTCGATAACAAATCAGATAGAAAGATAATTGCTATGAGGTAATATATTCTCACAAGTCGCAAATGATATAATTAATAATTAATAGTCTGCCCTTTTCAAAGATATTCGCATGATAATCAACAAATTAAAATAATAAAGCAAGGAAAATATAAACTCCCATCGTTATGCAACTAACTTGATAGAGTTTCGAGCAATACTACTTTCGCGAAAATATTTGTCAAAAAATAATCTACGGTTATATGTTGGACTTCCATTATCAGAAAAAACTTCGCGCTTCAATAAGCAACAACGAGTAATCGTCTGCAAAGGATAACCGGGTTGAAAAATATATACTCAAAAATAAAAATATCATATCAGTTTGATAAACAACGAGGTACACTTAGCATTTTAAAGGAAAAAATACATATATGTATATAATTTACAACGATAATTTCGAGTCACTTTGATCTACATCACGTGTTCTTTGATTCACCGAACGTGCATTTAATCTATCACCTTATTTTCGATTTCGACAAAAATAATTCCGGGTAGAGCAATAAGTAATCTGCAGTAAACGATCTTCCGTGAAGATATGTCCGGTCGGGCAAATCCCGATAGCATAATCAAATCGTAATGTCTTCCCTGAATGCGAGCCTGTGACGTCTTTATACGATCTCAGCAAATGTTTTAGCAAGTGCTATAGATAGTCTGTACTGTCATCGCGCCGGCAATTAAACCATATTATTGTAATTATATTACGTTAGTTTATTAGTCTGGAATGCGATGATCATCAACATTGCATCAACTTTGTGCATATCGACCAATTTTAACAACTGAACAAAGCCCAATTCGTATGCTAATCCACGGATAAAGAATCTCCTGCCAAGGTTAGATATCACTTATCCCTCGTTTTATCTTCTCGTCTGGAATCTCATCTAATTGTTTCAAAGTCTCGGTATAAGTATCATCAACGTCAGCTGTACCACCATGACGCTCTTCAACCACTTTCAGTATATTCTCCGCTTACGTGGTTCCACGCAAGCAAGATATACGTCGCAAGTTCCTTCATCTCACAGATGTGCATCAATCCTGACGTCAGAGCTCGCGTATGTAAATCAATCGATCGACAGAGATTTTCACGTCATATAATCACTGACGACACCAGGGTATAGAAGGATGATGATCTTACATCTCGTTCAAATATCCCATACACCTGACGTAGTTGATGAGATATACCCCCTTACACAGCCGATAAACTTATATATACGCGAGATTAAATTTAGAAGGATCATATGTGTGTGTGTATATATATGTATGCGAGAGAACCGATAGAGAAGGATCGATCGTCAGGTTTTATTTCGCGTAAGGGTTAACTAGCGCGTAAACAACACCAAGGGAGGGATGTGCACGAGTTACGTGGATGACGACAATAGTGCTTGCGAGCGTTCGTTTTAACGAGCGCGAGAGTGCAGTTGCGTTATACACACTACATACACACGCTAATCAGACGCTCCGACGAAGCGTGGCACATAATGTGTAACGTGGATGATTCGATAATGCGTGATGGGGTCTTACGTGGACGGTTCGGGCAATTCGAGTGAATTGTTGTTTGTCGGGAGGGTTATAGTTGAGCTCGCATACGGCTGTGTGTATAATAAGCAGAGTTTAGTAATCGATATGCGTGTTATTTCATTTCGTTGGAAACGTCTGGCCTTTTTGTTCTTTTAATTAGCAAACATCTCTTGTGTGTGTGTTCTTTTGTTACTTTTTTTTCCTTGCGAGCTTTGTTAATTTAATTTTGAACGCCAATATTTGTCAGCTTTTATATTTGGATATTCGCTGATTACGGTGGCTGTTGATTGCCTTCGTTAAACAATATATATCCGTGAATGTATATATAAGTGCGTTAAAACGTAATTGCAATTACATTGGGGAAAACATGGCAATCTATATTGGTTTTTCTATATACTGAATTCAACCGCGTGCTGCTGCTGTTAATTTGATACTTTGTGTATAGCCAGCTAATTAAATCCGGTAACAGAGTGCGAAGTATATAATGAAAGATATTTGGTTACAAAAATCTATCAAGGAACGTGGAATAATGGCTCATGCATTTTAACGAACTTGAGTATATATTGTACACTTCAAGGCTCTTAAAAAAATATTTATAATTTAATAATATTCACGTTGTTAGAATATAACAATGAATAAAATAAGCTCTAATCGTAAATTAAAACGTACGTTGCTGATGCGAGTAAAAAAAAGAATTATCAGCATTTCGTAAGGAAAAATGGTAAATTTCAATTACTTCAAGCACAAATTACAAAGATAACGAATGTGTCACATCGAGCTTAGCGAAAATATATATATATATATCTCTCTCTCTCGAAAGTTCCACCAATAAAAAAGGAGCTTTCGCCGACCCCAAAAGACCATCCGGCAATGAAAAGCTCTCGCACGAAAGCTGATTAAATTGATATCGTCACGCATACAACACGGCCATGTTGTATATATACATATATACTAAAATTAATGTAAATTCGCCGTTATGAATTTCAAGGGCCCTCGAGTGGCCAAGCCGAAGGTTAACCTCGTCGCTCCCTCCACTATGATATCGTGACACACTTCCTTCTCTCTCTCTCTCTCTCTCTCTCGCCCTGTGAAATTTTTCATATATACTCTCTTTTATGTACGACACGCACGGCTTATAATTGTTCGATAAGTTCAAGGCGTGCCTTTAATCTCCATCTCATTATACTCTTAGAGTAACATTTTTCAAGAATATATATATGTGTTTTTGCCACGCGCACCATGCAACCACTTTTTCTCATATTATATACGTTTGATTCTCTTCAACGCGTCCGTATATCGATATACCGACCACTGGATTTGCTACCGTGTAACGTGTCAGATCGACTCAATTAGTCGGAGATTAAATTATGCAACGTTGCGCAATGCGTATATAGTTCTCTATTACACAACGGTGTATGTGCATGGGCCCTCGCTCGGGATGCATAATCAAATCTACAATTACACGTTTAATTGACGCTAAAGCGCATCGTGTATATGTATGTATGTGTGTGTCTCTGAGGGCCGAAGCACAAAGTCAATGTCGAAAAATTGCGCTTCGTTGCAAATAGGAATGTATTTCGGAAGGTGGATGCGTTAATTAATTCGGGCAAGGATATATAATATGACGGACACGGATTACGCTGATTATTAATATACGTTATTAGAAGTCACTCCAGTTTCCTCTCCTGCTATTAATGATTATTACCGCGATCCCCGAACTAATTAACCACGTTTCGATAATTAATTTATCTATGTTTATAATTAAGCCGCCTCCAACGGGCTCGATTATTCGCAAAGGCTGCGTGTTGATCGTCATCCCCCCAATGCTTTTTATTTATAGAAATTACAGTCTACTGATAATGCAATCCACTGCTAAATCCACTGTGCGCGGAATCGAAGACGTTGCTTTTTTCATTCATAAACGCGTATTATCGACTATACAGAGGGGCAAACAAATTTTCGTCTTGGCAACAATTATCATGGCCGAAGTGGTTATCGTATATATAGATTATACGAGAGCAGCTGAAATCAAGAAGAGAGCGGATGATGATACTTAATGACCCGACGCAATGGGTGACGTTTGACACCCGCGAATCGTGACGAGGAGGCGTTGAACCGCCGTGAGCATGCGGAATTCCATGTGATATACGCGCGATCGGTATAGTTGGCTACGTTTTGTAATATAACGAATGTATAAGCGTTTACTGTGACGACAGAAGTTGTGATTGAAGAGCTCTGCGATTTTTGACTGCGCTTCGAGGTCAAGAATTGTTGGGGATTTGGAAAGATATTGGATTCTAGGCTTTAAAAAAATCGGTTTTGGGACATTTTTATAGATTCTTTTGTAGGTAATTTTCATTTTTTTAAAGACTTTTTCAAAATAAAACAACTCAGCTTAAAAGTTTTTTATATACATCTTTTCGAAATTGAAAAAATAATATATTAAATGTCAGAGTTACGATATTTTAAATGAAAACGTGGAAAAAGCACTAAAAAATCGCTACAATCAGCAGTTCTATACTCCAAGCAGATTTTTGGTATATTCATATTACTCGATTTCAGCCTATATTTTAACATTGGAGGTAGTTACAATTTTCTTTTATTCTGAGAAAAAAATAAAAAAAAACATTATTCCTAAAAAAGAGAAATTCCTACTTTTAACGATGTACAGTGCTTAATATTAAAAATGTAATATTCGCAGTCTTCAAGTTTTCTATTCTTAAAACTATACAACCGCGTCAAGTCATGGAAAATGCCACTTTATAAAGCCAAAGATAGAGTCTGAGATCGGAACCCGTGCGGCGCTAAATCGCCATCTGAAAACTATTATAACTGTTTACACGATCCAGATTATCACGTCGGAGAAGATTCGCGTAGGAAAAAAAAACTTCCATACATTTCGCGACGATATCATTTATCAATGAAAACTTCCACTGCCCTGGAACATATATATAGCGCGTTCGCTATTATAGCTCTTATCTCAAATCTACGCGCCTAAAAATAGAAACCCAACAGATCCGGTTGGAATTGATCATCATCATCGTCTTGTTCTTCTTCTTCTTATTCATCAACTTCTCTCTCACATGACGCCGCGTTCTTTTCGTGATAAAGTTGAGGCAAAATGCCGGTTACAACTACTTCCATATCATGTGACTCCATATAGACAATTATATTATCCAGTGAATTATGCTTTGATTCAATCATACACGCGTTCGCATTAACATTATTATATTATCAACAGCCTATAATTGTGTCAAGACAACGCGCGCCTTATCTTCGTCGATGATTTTCTCATTCCTTTCCTGATAATACCGCACCGATACACGTATATATATACTATACAGAAATCCTCCTGACTCCATCGACTCACTTGTTAATAAAACTCTCACCGACTAAAATAGAAGCATTATTATATATTACGTACCGCACGCGTCTAATTCTACGGTATGATATCCTGCACACGACCAGCACAGAGTGATAAATCCAATCCGCGTAGCCACAACGTGACATCTCAAAAGCAGTACGCGCGCACAGGCAGAACCAAGCATTCGTGAACGATCCGCACGGTTCCTTATTCTGTCCCGTGTGTTAGTTGCACGCGGAGAGTAAATGGTCGCGCGGTTCTAAATATACACACAGCATACCGCACCTGTACTGGATATAATTATTCACCCCTTATCAAAACGTGCGTCGCAGCGTAACCCAAACTCTCACGAGGCCTTTTCTATATTTAACCACTCATCATCTCGAAATACCTTCTCCCTTCGAAAATTCACATCGTCGCGGTTGTATTAATAACGCGCTCATCGCGAATGTCGGCCACGCGGCGCGCCCTCGGTTTTGCGATAAAAACCAAGAGTGTATATATATATACGCTCCGGGGAGATAAAGACTGAGATGAGGCTATTTCTGGCATGCGCATGAAGCCGATCTCTAGCGGGCCGGTCAATCCTCCGTGCTTGTATCGCTATTTATAGAATCGTATGTGTATGTGTAATGTATATATATATATACGTGTTATACGTACAGGTTGATTTCTTTTACTTGGGACAGTTTATACGGTACGCGTATAGGTGCGACTGGAGATCATTGCGCCGTCGTGATGGCGGCTGTATCAGCGACGACAGCAGCAGCAGCAGCAGCAGCAGCTTCTTGTTTTCGTTGGGAAGGAGGTAATTGCTTGCCGATGCGCGCGGGGTTAAGGAACTTGCTTGAGTTGCGAGACGATGCTGCTGCTGCTGCTGCTGGTGTGTTGTTGTATATTTACGTGGAATTCTACGGAAAGTTTCCCCTAAAACGGTCGTAAAAATAACGAAAAACAAAAATTTGGAAGCACGCCTCTAAACTAATTATTTTTTTGTTTTATCGGTTATAGAGGAGATGAGAAAAATTTGTCAAATCAATTTCTGTCATGGGAATTTAACATGGGAAGAATGGACAAAAAGTAGTCACCAATTATCAACCAATATTGAGATTCCAAATATGCCAAAGAATTTTCTACAACAAAATAATTAATGTTGATAAATAGAGCTTTAATTTAAGCTAAAGATGATTAAAATACGATAACTCTGTGCAAAGTTACATGTATTTGAAAATCGCAAATGATGACGAAAATGAGGTTTTTTTACGAATTCACGTAATTTTCAAGATTTCCATTGTATTTCAATTTTTTTTTCGTCGTTTTTACGACCGTTTTAGGGGAAACTTTCCGTAGAATTGCACATATATACGTGTAAGAGATAAACAAGGAAGATCAACGAAGAGATTGGACGCGGTTGGTTCATGTCAGTAGAGGTATATTAGGAGAGATACGATGGATTACGCGAATCTATAAGATTTTATCGTTAATTCAACAACGGAATCTTCTTGTTTAAAAGGTACAGCGTGTGTTCTACAGAAATTCGATTTGAAGAAAACGCAGGTTACTCTGCTATAACATCAGCCCTGATTACTCTCTAATCGACTATGCAGTGTTCCAGCTCTCTTGAGTTGAATCGAAGCGGCTTCGAGAACCGCCAAGGACGCTAAAGGTAGCTTGCACGCATTGTAGAGCTTTGTTATGCTTATTACTCCGACATCGACAACGTGCATGTATACTTCTTGTGTACTGCGTACTGGTAGAACTGGTTCCGCCGTTTGTTTTTCTTCCTGTTTGCTGTGAAGCGATGTGGATCGTGCATGAGGGCTGTTTTAACAAACTTTTATAACTTTTTTTTTTTAAAGAAAAATAAAAGAGATTTTGTTTTTTTTTTCTTAACGAGCGAGTGCCCTGTTTAGCTTTATAGTGTTTTTGTTTATGAATCGTGATTATGGAAACGGGTTTGAAATTGTTGATTAGTTTAAATTTAAAAGCGTCAAAGGTTTTATTGTGGAATATGGAAGAAAATAGTTGAATGCAGGTAGAATATAGTTTGATAGTTGATTTCGATATAGCGTGTGCGTGTGCCTGTGTGTGTATATTTTTGTATATATGAAACTTTAATTTAGGATAATTAAAATATTTGTCGTACGAAAATGATTGATGAGGAAAAAACATTGATTTTCCACTTAAAATACATCAGCATTATTAATCTATTGACAAGAGAAAAGGCGCAAATGTTAAATCAATATTTTTGTGAAAATTAACGAATAGAGCTTAAACCTAATTCATCCTTTAAACAGAGAGAATCGTAAACCTATATAAATCTAGAATTTTATTTCAAATAGAAAAAAACCGAAACCCTATATAATAAAAATAAAAATTAGCTTTTGACATGCCACTGAGTGCTTTAAATTATTGGTAAAAGATGTATAGAATTTCTAAAACTTTTTTCGATTAAAACTTAATTGTAATACACTAATTTATATTCTGCTTTATTTAAATTGTTTAAAACTTTCAAAGAAATATGTAGGTACAACTAATTTTTCAACTACACTATTTATTATACTAAAGCATTTATTATACTAAAAGTTAAAAAGTTCGTAAAACTCGATTACCCACATAGGAAACGAACTTTCAGTACATTCGTTCCCCCGTACAGTCATTTGTTTGGCCGTGTGCGGCGGGGTAAGTCAAGATTACTGATTGCGCGCATAATTTAATGGCGGCTAGTGAATCTTTGTTGAGAGGGAGGGTTAATGGTTTATTTAGCATAATGATTTCCGCAGTTACTAAGTTTCGTGATAGAAAGATTTTAGTCTGAAATTTCACAACGATAAGCTATCCAATTAACTGTAATTCGCTTACTCGTTCCATTAAAATTAAAAAACAAAACCTTTTTATTAAAATTTTAAAACTTTTTAAGTCTTGTAAACTTACACTAATACCATTGATTACAATCCAAAGCCACGACAAAACCTTCTCGCATAAAAATACACATACCCTCACAGCGCTAAATCCCACGTAACTCCCCCTTAAAATAGCTCGTCCGCCGTACACCCATCAGCATGACATTAGTCTTACCTTTCAATCACACCTACTACTGTGTCGCGCCCACCACAGCAACGTGGTTCCATACAAAAAAAGAAGAAGAAGAAGCTGAGCCATCTTAAGCCCCATCCCAAAGAATAGGAATATTGGGAAATCGATATATACACGCGCAAGCTCTCGCACATTTATCATGCTCCATGCGCGAGGCTTTTATCGGGCCGGCCCACGAGGCTACTGCTGACGTAGAGTGAAGCGCGCGTGTGTAGCTCCGAAAATAAAGGCACACGGGCTGTGGATTCTCTTTCGATATGCGCGTGGCCTGGGTAATGCCACCGAAGGTGAGCTTTCGTAGCGATTTGTGCTGAGTCGCAGGAAGGATTTGTTGCCGTTTCATTTGGCACGTGTGTGTATATATAATACAAACAATGTGTCGGTTGCTGGTCGATCCGGTTATGATGGATAGACGACATTTGATGGTTTTTCATACACTAACGCGTGGCATATTTGGATTATTTATTAATATTTAAAGTACCGTCATTTTTTACTGATATTTTACGGAGATTGTCGACAATTGTATAAAGTTAAAAAAGTGTCTTTACCGATACTCTAAAGGTTAAAGAAAAAGGCCGAAAACAATAACTATACCGAATCCATTATCCGAAAATTACCCAAGAATACTTCGAATTTCCCAGCGCCAACAATACATACATACATTATTGTCCAATCCCATTCGCTATACATACACACTGGCATGCCTAAATTTCGACAACGCCTCAATTGGTCTCGGAATACACACACAAAACGCTGTCCGCCGAAAGCTCTCTGTCTCTCCGCAATTAGACCAAGGATTGTGTATTATCGGTCATGCGGCAGTACCGTGCATGGGAATGTACATCGTCAGAGTAGTGCTTCCAAAGGCTTCAGTATGAAGGACTACCTACAGGGTGGAAAGTTATTTACGGGTGGGGATAGAAACTTTCCAGCCCCGTCGTCGATTCAACGCGCGGGTTTTCGCGTAGCCCCGCACGTGTATAATATATACAGCTGCGGTGAGTTTCCTCTGAAGCACGTGAGGAATGAGTGTTGTACTGGATGATGATGGAAAAGTGTGAGTATAGGGGGGATTCGAAGGCTTCCAGGGAGAGGCAGTAGTGGTATATAGGTTTACAGTGGCCTTTTACAGGATGACTTGTAGCTGCACGGGTTGGTTCGTTATTATAGAGGGTTAAAAGAGGGTGTGGAAGATTTTTGGGTTTTTATTTTTTGTTGACGATTTGCATTTGACAAACGTAATAATTACCTGGAACGAAGCACCTTGAGAAAGGAAGAGTTATACAAACAGCTTTACTAATTCATTATTTTCACGATTGCGACGTACTACAATTCAATCGCGATCGAACACCACTATGTTGCTGCACAAATAATCAACGGATTATCGAACCATGTGCCAGCCATTGGACGCCTTTCGCATAGCCTTGAAGCTTTGGTCCTGCGATTAGTTCCATCGGCGTTCCTTCGCTATACTATACTACGCGCACGCTTTCCATCGATTTTATATATTGCTTTGTAAACGCGGCGTTTCTTGTTTCCTTGGCTCTCGCGACTGTTTCATTGTCAATCGGCGTGCAATCAACGGTGTGCGGTTTAATGGGACGATTTCGATTCGCTGGTTTTGCTTATACGGATATTAAATTTTACAGTTTTACTTTGGCGCTAATGTTATACATTTACCGTGTGTACTGCGAAATGTAAATTATATTTTGTTATCCGCACGTTACAGATAGTTAAACGCACCTTTGTCAGTATAGTAACGTGCGAAGGTGATGTTTGAGGAAATGTCATTGAGCGACACATACACACAATGGGATTATTTCTAGATCGAGTTGCGTTTCAAAATTCAAAGTTAATTCTTATCTAGCCGTGGGTATATTGTATATACGTCGTTGGAAAATTTTGCATTTCTTATTAGGCAATCGTTCATCTGAGACTCTGATTTCTCACATACCCTTGACCTCTTATCAAGCTCAATTATGAATTTCTCTTTGCGATGCATGCATGCATGCACACTCACACATACATACATTCTCGTTGGCCTTAAATTCTCGAATGATAAGCTCGTTGTGGCAGAGAGAGGGAGAGAGAGAGAGAGAGAGAGGGAGAAAGAAAACAACGATTTTTCAATGATGACTCTTAATTATCAGCTATAGTCGGCACAATAAAACTGACGTTTTGATGCATTATGATTGCAATGACGACACGAGTACTCGCGTCTGGATGTGTATATACACTTTGGAATTTAGCGTGCCGATGATTTGACGTATCGCAAACACACCTTTCGCGACAAATTTGCATATTTATCCCGCTGCAATCAACCTTCTTCAAGGACTGCTTTAAATTTCAAATATGAACATGTAGCAGGCGTGCGTGTTGCTAGGCTACACGGGCACGAGCCGAGAGGAAAGTGTGCGTCAGCTTCCTCAGATTTCACGCCCGAGGGTGTGTGGTGCATTTAGACAGAGACTCGTGGGGGAGAATAGTTGGATCGAAAGTTGTACATGGGGTGCAATGATGCTTGGATGGCTTCGGGAAAGATTTCTTCTCTGCGATATTGCAACGGATGGTGCAGAAAAATATAGGAATTTTCATTAATCTTTGAATTGTGAGAGTTTCTCGATTATATGCATTTCACTCTGAAATTGTGAATTGAAATAATAATTGCAAATGGAGAACCTAATAATCGAGAAGTTTTTTTTTATTTCGGTGGTAAATTAGGATAAAATATTCAGATGCTTTCTCGACTAAGTCAACATTAACTCTCAAATTAATTATAGTTCGTAATAACCAGGCGGCTTGCACTGCTCAGCCTACTTTTACACTTATTAATTACGACTAAGTGACTTTTTAACTTACAAGCGCAGCACTTTCCCAGCTTTCATCCACGAACCCAAAAGGCTAAAACCCGACCATGCATGCATCCATCGCCTTTCATTTTTATTTATAAGCTCCGACGTCGCTTTGACAGTTCGATCCGGGCGGCCACGCGTGAGAAGCAAATCCGCGCATATAACTGAACTTTCGAAAATAAACCTTCACCGTTAACTCTCCACGGCCCCGGCAATAATTACCCCACCTCAATAAGAAACGCACGAGGAAGCGAGCCCGATATAAAGAATAAGAAGAGGAGAATAAGAAGGAGACGGAAAGAGCAACGAGGGAAGATGCCGAAGCGAGATTGCGGCTCTTCGCGTCGATCTCTTCCTGTGGCGATTTTTTTCCTCCCAAATATAGTCGAGTGGACAGACGAACGGATTCTTTTTGTTTTTTTTTGTTTTTCGTTTTTTAATATACGTGCTGCTTTGAACGAAGTGTACATATCCATCCCGTTAAAAGAATCTCTCTGTGCAGTGGGTCAGGCGCGCCTGGTGCGTGTCGAAAGTGAGTTAAGCGCAGTAAAAAAAAAGTGCTTTGATTCATGTATTGACAATGGTCTGCAAACATGAGTGGAGGTTATAAGGAGACGAAGAGGTTTTTTTTTTAGCGGAGGGGAGTCGTTTGAAAAAGCCGGTTGGGGTCTAGATAAAAGCGTATGATCGGATCTGCAAAGACTCTTTTTTTTTCTTTGCTATCCAGGTTTCACACTTAACCGTTACCGTGATACACATACGGTACGTTATTAATTAGTATTTTATTGGCGTTTTTGTAGGCGACTTACTTTCGACACAGATAATCGATACTAGAAGTTCCGTCCTAACGTATAGCAGACCTGGTTGAAAGTTTTCGCTTGTAATGCTTTTTTTTCTTAAATTCACTTTAAAATCGTTAATTCATCCAACTGTAAATTAGCTACATATACTTAGCACACACATATCTTTAAAATACTATTTCAATTCCAACAGTGGCGAGAAATCAACTCTCAACTTCCGAGGATTGCAAAAAGACTTTTTTACGTAGTAGTTTCACCGACTACCAATTACCTACTTTTTACGAACAGAATCATCGCCCTAAAATAAACCTTCGTTCACAAACTATACGTAATAACAATAAAATTCTGTATACTCTGAAGCTCTTAACCTCTTTGTTAAAATGAGGATCATCGCGAGAGGAAGAGTGAAAAGACTTTCGTGAGAATCTCTCGCCCCACGCGAACGTTAACGGAATCCTGTTCCTCAGCTCCAGCAACAGTAGATTCGAGGTATAGCCTCTGCATTTCTTTATCGGCCAGGTGTATAAGAATTTCCGGTCGAAGGATTATACGTCGAGTTGAATGTATATACGGATTCGCGGAAGAATTTCACTCGTGAATGTTAAATCCAAAGGCTTTGTTATAGCCGGACTACGAGTGTAGGAGTGAGAGTGACAAAACACGACGAAACTTTCCGGTATTGTTGGACTATTTGTTCGGAATTGGCGTGGAGTGTGTTTGTATATCTGTAGAGATCCACGTGGAGCCTTTTATCTCAGTACCTATGAACGGGTATATTTTTTCTATACATTTCCATAAAATATTTGCCAACGGCTTGTGTGCTTAATAGCGCGTCAAGTCATCCTAACAACTATACAGTTTTATTATACTATTATCTCGTGTCAACATCTGTTTACTTAAAAAAACTGACTTGCTAATCATCAGCGTATCTGATTCCAAATTTCACATCTCTGAGCTGCTACAATAACAAACATTTAAATACTCTTTATTTTTCAAATCCGCTTGAACATCTTTGATGTAACAAAGTATACAGACACGATTCTCACGTATCAACTGTGTTCACTATACCAGTCGTATAAACATCGTATATATAGGGTGTATCAAAAGTCTCGGGACGGCACGATAACTCGGCGAGAATGCATTTTCGGAAAAAATGTTTCAGGTATAAGTTTTAGGATTTTTCCTGACGGTGACCATAAATTTTGACCTTGACCATGACTGGAAAAAAAAATTTTGCCTGAAACATTTTTTCCGAAAATACATTCCCGTGTCGTCCCGAGATTTTTGACACACCATGTATAATAAATCAACTCATCCGTGCGTGTTTACTTGCTCACTATAAGAATGTCGTAATTCCGTCAAAATATTTGCGTGGGCGCGAACATCTGTCACAAATCTTCATGTCTCTTTTCTCTCCCTCTCTCTCTCTCTCTCTCTGTCGTCACGGTCAAAGTACACGTGCGGCTTTGCATGTTTTGTTATGCTTCTATATACATATAGAGAGGTGACAATCTGGTCGCAACAGCAGTAGCAGTATATAACGAGTGCAAAACTTGCACGTTATCTGATTATATATCTCACCTCGAGTAAATAGATACACAGAAGCGTATAAAGCTCGATTCGCTGGTATGTTAATATGCGCACATCGGTACACGTAACGAATCGAATTAAATATTAATGGGGATAATAATTGTTGTTGCGCGAATTCGCAAATGATAAACATATGCAATTAGGCGCGGCGATAAAAATCGTCTCTGTGCTGCCGGTGTTATTTATTCGATCGCTAACGATAAATGCGTTGTTGTATATATATGCATTGATGATGAGAAGCGAGGATTCAGGAGGATAAATTGTAAATGCATACTGAAGAGAATTTGAAGATCAAACAATGTCACGTCGTATCTTTCCTTTTTTTTTGTCTTTTATATTATTTTCTTTTATAGATGCGCAAAAGCAATACAGAAGTTGTTGTGATACCGGCGGTGCATATTTGTTTGTTTTTCATATATATTGTACGAGGAAAACGGCCTTCTACATATATGTTTTTTTTCCTCAATAATCACTGAGAGACAATATCTAGTACGGTGACCATTTTCCCTTCACTTCCATCTACCTTTCTTCTTTCCTTTTCTCTCTCCTTGTTTCTGATGCATCCGCCCTCCCGTTTTCACTTTGCAGCACCAGACGCCGCAACATCAGCAGCAACACTGTATATATACGTAACAGCCTGTGAATCGATGCGGTACAGTGTAGCTGCCCATGTGCCGAGTGCATACACACGCACACACACAAATAAGTGTGCGAACGAGGAGGGTTAAGTCCCACGCGGCTGCTCTTTATATCACTTTTTTCATTTTGCTTCTTCGGCCTTTAATGCGCGAGCGTGCCTCTTCGAAAAAAGGAAGAGAGAGAGAGAGAGAGAGAGAGAAAGCGAGATGTTGCCGCGAGATCTTATACCTGTCGGCTTGCCTGGTATGGGTATACATATAATGCCTTAGGAGTGCCGTGAGGGCTACAGTGAGGTTCTTGGCCTCGCAAGAGAAGGAGAGAGGATTTGTTTGATCCTCGTGTTACGTGCAACGACATCTTGACGATTTTTTTCTTTTTTTCTTTTGGAAGAGTAAGTGAAATTTGTAAGATTTTGGTGAAGATAGTTAATGAATTTTTTCACTGATGTTACGAGGAAAGTAGCCAATTCGTAGATTAAAGTGTCGACGAGTCTAGCATGTTAAATAAATTTATCTATAAAAATGCTAATCCAGCCAATTTGCTAAGCAATATACGTGTGTGTGTGTGTGTGTATATATATATATATATATGTTAAACGTATAAATAATTCACGGTAAATCGGTATCCATTACTCGCGCTAATGCATCCTAACGTAACATATATATGTCGTCACGTTACACTGTAATTACAGTCGTCTCGTAAATTCAACAAAGCATCAACAACATCGGCAATTATTCCAATTAGGCAATCTCCTCGTATATGCGTTCCAACATATACATATACACGTTTTACCTTTGCAATTCGTCAAATTTCCTCCAAACGTCATATACTCACTTAAATTTCAATCTTTTACGAAGCACCGCGTCATCCGATCCGTTCAACAATAATATTCCCCTCTCTCTCTCTCTCTCTCTCTCTCTCTCTCTCTCTCTCTTCTTGTTCTGCATATATACACCAAAAACTCAAAAAGAACCAATAAACATATATTCGCCGTCTGCGTAATTTAATGCTTTGTTAGAATTAAACTCGTCACGAGACGCAAACGTTGAATCGTCATCACGTGCAGAGTTATACCCACACGAACTCGTGTGTGTGTGTGTGTGTGTGTGTGTGTGTGTGTGTGTGTGTGTGTGTGTGTATATATGCGATATACCAGTGCCTATTTGACGAAAATTGAGACGAGAGAGATATATATACATTCGCGACGCTCGTGACGGGGAAAAAAAAATTATGCTGTCACGCGCGGTGCGATGCGATGTCGCACTGGTTGAAGAGTTATTATACGCTCGTATATAGAGGTGATAAATTTGTTCTTTTTCTGGGTTCCGAAGTGCGCGGAAAAATCGTTTTTCCTGCGCCGAACAAAAGGTGATTTCGTTGAGTTATTCGTAACTTATCGAAACGTGTCGTACGTTTTTCACGGATTATTTATGCGATAAAGAAGCGATGCGCAGATATCATCTCGCGGTAATTATTACAGCTGCTGGTATATTGAGTAACAACTCGTGCTTTTTTCCCAATTCGCGAGCAAATACAAAGTACGCAGCCGTAAATCATTGTGATTTCAAGGCTCGTAATTTATTTTTTTTTTAACATATATCATTGCGCATGTCAGAGTTTAATACTATACGCTACGCCGTATTATAATTTATTATTTATTTCATACAAATTACTCAAAATTTATATGTCACTCGAATCTGAATTATCATAAATTTACATACGAGAAAAACGACAATTTTTATATTTCCTTTCATAAATCTTTAAAACAATCGACCCGTCGTTGTCGTTTCGCAAAAGCTCGCATCATCCCACAAACCTCATTCGAGCTCGTCACAATTATTATACATATATATCCAACGCAACGAATAATTGAAACGCCACGTGTGTGTGAAGCGAGAACGTCGCTGCAATTTCAAACTCTCTTCTCCTCTTCTTCTCCTCTGATGTCTTAGCCGCGATAAAAATCAAGATAATGTTACAACTCGTCGCCATTACCCGACGCTACTCTCTTTGCGCAATTCTCGTGCACACGAGCGTGCAAACGGGTGGAAAAAAAATCAGAGCCACATTATATAGTGTAATTCCAGACACGTGACGTATGTGTGTGAGAGTGCGTATAGGTCTAAACCGTTAATCGAGCGCGCTCGTGTATTTATTTTCACCACCTTATCGTTTCTCGCAATTAGCCTGTGTAGTCTTCGTTTTATTTCTCGCTCTCGGTCTCGTCGTCGTATGCCTCGTTCTTTGCAATTCGCAAACGCGTGCCACGATCGTTATATATATATATATATAGGCCTTGAGACAACTCTCGGGTAACGCACTCGCGAGCGAGCGAGAGAACCGACAAAAATTTCTCCCCTGAGAGTATATAATATATGGATGGTGAAGGTTTAATTGATTGTTAAATCTCATTGGATTTTCAATGGAGTTGGTTAAGTGGTAAGGGGCCGTCGAACCTCCACTCGCTCTTATATGAATAAAGGTCATTGTTTTTTCTTTCTTGTTTTGGTACACGGATATTATAGTATTTTATATATTACATTCGGTTTAACTTTATACGATCTATATTATCCCACCTTTTTTTGCAATTTTCAGAAGTATTAAAGTAAGAAACTATATTAATTATTCGATTATAACCCTCATCTTCAAAAATGTATAATTATTGCACACGTATATTATATCTGTGACAGCTCGCGATCGCTATCGCACCTAGCAAAAGCAAAATAAACATTACCTCGTTGCGTCGTTGACCAACTGCGATATATGCTCAGCCATATATATGTGTGTGTATATGTGCACTCGCGCCAGCGTCGACACAACGTTGTCTTCGCCTTCAGTCTGCTCGCCAACTGTTACCCGAGTCCCTTGAATTATACAATTTTCAAGCTAATAATAATATCGAGCCAGTATATATAGTGATGTGCGTGCGTATATATACATCGTCGTTCGTAGCTTTACGCGCTCGATTTCTTTTGTGATTTATATCTCTGGGCGCAAGGAAAAATTAATGATGAGGCGTTGATATATATAGCTGCCATTATGAATGGGCGTGGAAAACAATCCAAACGCTTCCGGTTAAGAAAAGGAAGTGACTTACGTATATACGTTTGCTTAAATTTCATTGACGATACCTGCGTCGTTTACTACGTCTTTATGTATATTATAGTTTACGATATTATATGTTTACAGCAATTTACAGCTAGCAATAAAACACAGACGTCGGTGCTCTAAAGAATGAATATTATTCCAAGGAAAAAGGATTTATCGATATTATGAGTGTAATATGTAACGGGTAATTTATCATTATATATACACGACTTGGAGAAAATTGAAAACGTCGTGTCTGCATCGTTTTGAAGCAGCGCGTATATTCGTCATATTTACGACGAAGCATGTAATTTGTAAAATGAAAAAAATCTTCCAAGCTGCGCGCAGTGAACAAATTGCAGGATGATTAAATGTAATGACAGGGTGGGTACATATATACCAAGGCATTTTCAAACGTTATCTCGAGGTAAATAAACTTGTGGGCATTGTCCCATTTACTGCATAGATTTGTAGAAATGCGTCTAATACAGCTATATAGTAAATTTTAATTCTCGATGTGCGAAACTACTTCTCCGATATTGCCACAGTTATATTGATAATTTATTTTTTTAATATCCAAATATCAACGTACACTAGTCTTTCGTATAAATATATCTTGTAAGTGCGGCTATTAAGCATTCCGAAAGACTTCCACAAAAAAGAAAAAAAAAGAACTAGATCGCAAACCCAGATCTATCGACAACGTTATCATCTTCCACCAGTCATAATAGCTATCATACCACGCGCGCATATATCTATAACCTTCTTCATGTATATCCAACAAAAAAAAATCTCAGCCTTGACACTCTCGTGGACACCGCTGCTCTTTCGCTCTATACGTCACACCAATAAAACCTAATGCGGAAGTCACCTCCTCTCTTCCTTGGGACTTTACTACCGTACATCTCGACTAGATAAATCCCGCACGTCAGTCGTAAGAAAAAGAGACACCCATGAACCGGTACCTATACATAAGTACATGTGCATTCTTCCTTGTACGTCATTAAACGGTGCGCGATTGATGATTCGCGCGTTAATCACAGTGCTGGTGTGTGACCTCGCGCGGTTGTTGTGTAATTTAACGTGGCCGCGGGAAATCCGAGTTCCGAGTGTATAACAAAGAAGAACTATGGTACCGTAAAAGGGGTAAAGCGGGCAGTGAGGGGAAAAGCGGACATTAATTATATTATTATTTTATAATTTTTTATGTACTTTTACTGGTATTAATACTTATATGTTGAATTGATAGAAGTTCAAAAAATTATTATTCAACATATATAAAAATACATAAAAAATTATAAAAGAATATATTAAGTAATACCCGATTTTCCCCTTTTTACGGTAGCCTTGTAGAATAGAATATGCGATGTGTCCTGTCTTGGTCGACAGTTCGTTGATCCTGCGCGCATCCGCTGTGCGACTATTTTAGGATATGTACATGTAGGAGGACACAGATGTGTGGAAATTTTGTCGTTGTTAATTAGCTAAAAAAAAAAAGTTATTTTTGCAAACGAGCGTGCTAATGGTGCAACGATCGGGTGAAAAAATAAAGAAGAAAAGGTTGAATTCCTCGTTGCGAAAATGGCAAAGCTCCGTCGTCTTGCACAAAGTTTGCGCATATAGAAAGAGATCGTCATCTCGATAGCATATTGTAATGAAACTAGGATAGGATGAATACACGACGTGTTAGGTGTACGCTGCCAAATTCATCTGAAAGTGTCCATGCAAATTCCATAAGGATATATAGAGAGACTGCGAAATTCGCGCGCGGCCTCGTATATAATGACGAAATACGAGGAGCAAAAATAAAGAACTCTGCGCGAGAACAGATAGACGCGCGGATTTCCAAGGTTTAGAAAGCAAAATTTTCTAGCCGAGATACTTTCACTACTATATATACTAAGCTATACCCACCTCCGCTCGTCTCTCTCTCTCTCTTTCATACGAGACAGAGAAAGAAAGAAAGAGAGAGAGAGAGAGAGAGAGAGAGAGAGGATCTCGCTAGCAAACGAAATTTTTGGCACACTTTAATTATAACGCATTCCTGAGCTCGTCTCTCGTCCATCATTCGAACGAATTATCCTATATACCGCGAGATACAGTCTCCTGCGCAAAAATTATACAATCCCAAACAAACCGATGCCGGAAAACCTTGAGAGTCACACCGCCAACCAAAACATACTCGGCAGCACAAGTCTTAACGAAAATTCTCGACTCCCATCATGTATTCTGTCGATTCAAAATCCACTCGCAGTCAGCTGCCCCCCTCCATATACGCAAATTATTTATATACCGTCTTTTCGCGCTCTCACGAGCTTATTGTATAGAACTGAGAGGAGAGAAGAGAGAGAGAGGAGCCTTCGAATGCAATGCACGCGCTCGCGCCAACGGAAATAGACGGCGCCGGTGCAGCAGCAGTAGTAGTAATAGTATAGTCTAGAGAAGAGAGTGAGGAGGAGGAGGCGTCTGGCAGACTCCCGATGACGAGCGGTACGAGGCCAAAATAACTGCTGCTGTAGGTTCGAAAGAGAGAGAGAGAGAGAGAGGGGAGAGAATCAAGCAAAAGATAGAGGGTAGCATTTATAGAAGGATGAAACTGGATAGCGGAGGAGTGACAGTAGAGGGAGAGGAACTATATCTATTGGCGTGGCGGTTTATGTATGGCAGTAGCAGCAGAGGAAGATGGGATTGATTTATATATGCTTTGACGTAATTGGGAGGAACGAAGAGAGCAGAAGGTGGACTTGAAAATGTGGGTGAACGCGATGGAGTGTGTGATTTATTTGAATACGATATATTATTGCTTGATATCATTGTTTTTAAGGAGGTATAGAGCGAATGTACGTGTAATGTGTGTTTTGGTTGGTATTATACGATTTATTAGTTGGTCAATATAATGGTGTGTCAGGTAGTTGGTTCTAAGATGATTGTGAAATTAAAGAATTCTAGAAGAAAAAGCGTGACGTAAATGAAAAAACAAAGCTGGATGGTAGAGGGAAGACGCGGCTTAATTGAGACGCGACAAAATGAATGAGGATAAGGTTAGACATAATAAGCCGGGGGAAAAAAAGTAAGAATCTCGTATATTACGAGAATAGCACTTAAACAATCAAAAGGTTTGTTTCTGGATATCGTAATAATAGAGGCAATTCTAAAAATATTAAGAAAAACGATTATTTTTTTTTTCTTTTACTGAAGATGCGCAGTCTGGATTTTTGTTCTAAGAAGTAAGAGAAAATATTATACATACAGAGGAAAATCGGTGAATTCTGGTGTTATTCAGGAGAAAAAGACTTTCCAGTCTCGGTGTTGAAATAAAGAATATACATAAGAAATAATTGAGCTTTATCACCGACTTATTCAGTTCTTTGAAACACAATATTTTTCACGAGAAATTTTATAAATCATATCACCTCTGCTGCACTACGCATAACACCCGTTGAATCAGACTTTTCGGAAAACGTCCTCCGCGACAATGAAGACGAATTTTCAGAGAAAAATCAGTTGGAAGATGAAACAACGGTTGACTGTCTCACAGATTTATCTTACATTTTACATTTTTTTTTCTTTTTTAATGGTCGGCGAGTGATGAATGAATCTGAAAGGCTTTTTCAGCCTCGCTGTATATGTATATATGTATATATATACATCTGTGAGAGTGGATATAGGTATATATACTACTGAGAAGAAGCTGGACAATCAGTTTAATCTCGATTCGAAACGAATTCTGCGAAGTAGTAGCGTTGAAATTTAGTTTTTTCGATGGGTCTTCGAAAGAACTTTTATACAGCTCAGTGGAAAATAACGCGAATATAAGAGAGTTAACCGTTGGGAATAAAATAAATAAGTAAATATAAGCGATACGTTTATCATGGTGTGTACACATCATCGTAAAGTTACATGTACAAGGCTGCGATCGACGGTTTTTTTCAGTTGATTGTCGTGACAAGTATACGATAAAACTATATCGCATTTTGTTTCGCACACACACGCGTTTGTTGTCATTTGTTAATAAATAAGCCAACTGGAAATCCCAGTTGATTACAATAAATTTACGCAAATGTAATATCATATAATAATTATTAACTATGAAATATACGAAACATATGCGTCAGACTAACTTTCAAAGACGTACGATTGCACATAATGCCATTCCTTGTATGATTGCATCGAGCATGTGGTTCAAATCAAGATCTAGGAGCTTCTTTATGTGAGAATCGACTGGGAATTTAGAAATGTGGGACACGTAGATATCATAAAGAAAATTTCACGCTCTCGATATGTAGAAGTTCTAGATATTGAGCGATATCGAAAGAATTTTATTGGCGTTCCCTCTGCACATGTTAGCGTAACTGAACCTTGAACTTATGTATTCAAACCTCTTTGTTGTATGCACTATATCAAAGCGAGAAAGAGATTTAAATTTATATCGTGGCATACATTCATGACAAATCGTGCATGTTCATCGTTCGCATTATATAAGTGCCAAAGTATTGTTCTTTTTTTTTATATCGCCAAGTGCTTCAAGTAATATTATTTTCGTTGCTTTACGACTTGTTCGCGGCCTTAATTGCCCGTAAAAGTGTACTTTGTATTTTCGAGAATCTTATAAAAAAATTAAAAGTAATGCATTATTAAAAGGCTTAAAATATATAGCGTATATAACTGAGGTTGTTATTAAAGGATCTTTAATGGTCAATAAATTTATAACAGTAAAAACGATAACTTGCATTATTTTGGTATCAACCCTTTTCAAAAGAGGCCAAAAATGTTAATTCGAAGTATTAACGATCATAAATTATCCGTTCCTTCTAAATAATTTCATCAGACTAAAAGTATCGGTTATCCTTTTACTAAAGGATAAACCAAAACAGATGAAAATCGTACAAAACCATTGCACAGTATATTTTGAAAGATGAATTTCTTAAAGACCAACACTTACCATATGTACTATCACCTTTAAAGTTTGCGCACATCTCCTATGCCAAATCGATAACCCATGTCATAATTTTATTATTCCCAACAGAGCGCATTAAAATTGCAAATTAAGGAAAATTCAATATAAAGACGAAGTACTGTAGCACAACGACTATATCAAAATTCCAACCACGGTCTCTATATAGCATCTCTACAAAATCCTCATACAAAATACACACGTATATATATACACACACAGCCTAACCCAAAAACGAAACTATACCCAAAGAATCCAGCACTTCTTCCCCTTCGCATTCGTATCCACGAAAAATAAACCACACCTATATAACCTTCGTCGGCGCGTCGGCGACTCATCCGGTGTTCTCTCTCTCTCTCTCTTTCTCTCTCTTTTTCTCCCTTATACTATATACCACCGCCGCTAAACGGGCCAATATAATATATAATTCGAGCCTAAACCTGCGTGCGACGAGCAAAACGACCGATGACCAAGCGCGTTGCTGGAGAACTTATACTTATATATACTCCTGCGCTGCAACGCAGAAGAGCGAGAGAGAGAAAGAGCAGGTGTTGGCCGCGACGGCTTCTACTCGACTATCTCTCTCTCTCTCGCTCTCTTTCTCCTTTTTGTTCACGTCCTCTCTTTCATCCCCTCGCTATACGTATAACACACATGTACATGTGTGTGTGTGTGTGTGTGTGTGTGTGTGTGTGTGTGTGTGTGTGTGTGTGTGTGTGTGTGTGTGTGTGTG